>JACEEZ010007536.1:231664-249164 GCA_016584305.1 Chionoecetes opilio
CTCCCGCTCGTCAATGTTCTAATGACAGCTTGGAACATTTATCTGCCTGACGCTGCTTGGAGGCTTTTAGTCTGTCAGCAAGTCTGAGTGCTGAGGCAAACATCTCTCTCTCTCTCTCTCTCTCTCTCTCTCTCTCTCTCTCTCTCTCTCTCTCTCTCTCTCTCTCTCTCTCTCTCTCTCTCTCTCTTCTCTCTCCTCTCTCTCTCTCTCTTCTCTCTCTCTCTTCTCTCTCTCTCTCTCTCTCTCTCTCTCTCTCTCTTCTCTCTCGACGTGAAATTGAATTTCACGTCGCCATAGATCCAAGCTGCCTTTGCAGGTATGAGTTGGCGTGCCCTGCGTCAATCCAAAGGCTCCTACCTCCTTTTTTGTTTCTGGGCTACCCTATGAGCGAGACTCTGGGAAGGGTATAACCTTTTTGGTGACAGTAAATGGAAGGTGGGATTGAGATTATTACTTGCGAGAACTACAGCGCCATGCCAAGACAAAACAGCAGATTCCAGCCATGGCTACTGAAGACAGCATCCCCTTGATCCGCCAGGAAGCACCTCAAGAAGGGGAAGAAGCTGGGCAGCGGCTTCTTCGGGACCGGGTACCGAGGCAAGCTGGCGCTGGGCCGCAACCAGATCGTGCGCGTGGCCATCAAGGAGCCCGAGATGACGCCAAGAAGCTGAGCTGGAGCTCGTAGGACGCAGAGATCCTGCACCTTCTGAAGGGTGTGCGTGCCGTGCCGCAGCTGTACGGCGTGACAGACGCCTCACCCCCCGCCCTGGTCATGGGCCTGTGCGAGGGGGCGTTGCTTAAGATGCTGTACCTGCATGAGGAGGATCAGCTGTGCCTACGCGCCCTGGTGAAGCTGTGTGACGTGATGCAGCGCTTTCACGTTTGCGGCATCACGAACGGCGACATCCACGCTGGCAACGTGATGATGGACGCGGATGAGGAGGACGAGATGGAGGTCGCGCTGCTCGATTTTTGGTCTGGCCGAGTGCCACAAGGACGTGGCCCGTCAGAAG
The DNA here is from genome assembly GCA_016584305.1 of Chionoecetes opilio. NCBI lineage: Eukaryota > Metazoa > Arthropoda > Malacostraca > Decapoda > Majidae > Chionoecetes > Chionoecetes opilio. Next base: position 232,678 of record JACEEZ010007536.1, read on the forward strand.
GACGACGTGTTTGCCCTGGTGAAATTTGCCCTGCGCCTTATCCCCGAGACGGAGGAGCTGTCCGGCGTGAGGTGGATCCTGAAAAGCGCGGCGAACCTCAACAATGTGGAGGACCTGCTCGACGTCGCCCTCAGGCTCCACCAGGCCTGCAACACAGCGTGAGGTGGATGAAAAAATAAAGAAAAAATAATAATGAAAAAAGCAGGGTTGATTCACCACCCTAGACAGAGTATGTCGTTTTTCTTACTTTACTTATGAATCCCATATTTGTTTTCCAACTACAATATTATAATTGAACCTCAAACCTCCAATACTATATAGTATATGCTACTACCATAACTGCTACTAGGTTAGTTGCTATTAGCTGCTGTTACTTGTAGTACTTATATTAGTACATCTATTACTCTCTCTCTATCTCTCTTTCTCTTTCTCTTTCTCTTTCTCTTTCTCTCTCTCTCTCTCTCTCTCTCTCTCTCTCTCTCCTCTTCTCTCTCTCTCTCTCTCTCTCTCTTCTCTCTCTCTCTCTCTCTCTCTCTCTCTCTCTCTCTCTCTCTCTCTCTCTCTCTCTCTCTCTCTCTCTCTCTCTCTCTCTCTCTCTCTCTCTCTCTCTCTCTCTCTCTCTCTCTCTCTCTCTCTCTCTCTCTCTCTCTCTCTCTCTCTCGTGTGTTCTGCTTTTTCCCATTATGGTTTCTTCCCTTCCTATACCGCAATATTTTTCCTTTTTCTATATCTCATTTCGCTCCCATTCCTTTTAATCTTTCCTTTTCTTTTGGTATCTCTTCCTTTTCAACCCGTTGTGTTTCTTCTCTCCACTATCTCCTTTTCTTCCTCTCTAATTTTCACTACATGTATAAGCTGTTGACCTTGGGAAATTATTTTCACCTTTGTTGCATTGACTTACGTGAAGGGCACTTAACTGGCCACCACCATAGTTATTATGACTCGAAGCTACAAGAACTCCGTCTTTAAGGGTAATGGAAGCATTGCAGGCCTGAAAGTGTACAATAAATCTTGCCAGCCACTGGCGAGTACTTAAAAGAGTTTACCAGCCAAGAAGCGGGGAGGCGGTAGCAGAGTGGTTAGCGTCTCCGAGTGGCGTTGTCGGTGACCCGAGTTATATCCCCGAAGAAAACCAAAATCTTTCTGCACCGTCGAGTGGCCTAAGAACACCCACATGCCCTGCCCATTAACTCTACCTTCGATTGCGAGTGTATCGGAGGACACTGGAGGGAGGGGGAGGGGGTCATGAGCCTCTAATCAGCGGCGTCACTATAAAAATCCTGCCTGCGATACCACGGGCGAGGGCCAGCCAACACAGCCCTCAAGTGAACCTCCAGAGTCTACCATCCGAGCCCTGGGTCACCACTGCCTACAGGCGCTATAGGTATAGATGTAAAAAAAAAAAAAAAAAAAAATTACTCGCTAGAGGAAAATTAACAAATATTTATTGATTACGGCAACACTGTGTGTGTGTGTGTGTGTGTGTGTGTGTGTCAGTAGTGCTGAATGATGTGCGTGTCACAGTGTGGGAGTGTCAAGTTGCCAACTAGTTAGATGTTCCCACAATTGAGTTGCTAATTAATTACCACACTGATACGTTCCCACTATTATGTACAGTTGAATATATGATAAGAAGACCATATAATTATATGAACGAGTCGTTTTTTGAGGACAATACAAGGGTTTGTGTATATCCATATAAGTTGTGGCACCGTTTCTTGTACGACGTTTTCAAATAGGGTAACCACGTCACCGCGCTTGACCGGTCATTCATTCATTCGAGGTCATCCACCATAGAAGTTTTCCCTACAACTCGCTCAAATGTTACCCACAGTTTGTTGTGCTTGGGTCTTTAATAGCTAATTGGTCAACTGGAGAGAGAAAATCAGATTCCAGTGAAGGTTACTTTTATTCACAAAACATCAACATATATATAAAAAAAAGATTTAAACAATAAATATTATATTGGTCTATGGTCAACGCGCTAATGCAGTGCGCGCTGAGTAAGGGGTGTGTGCTAAAATAGCGAGTTACATATTATTTAATTCTTGTTACAAAAGAAAGCATAAAGTAAGGAGGTATAAAATTATATATGAAAAATGAAAAAAAATTAAATAAAATTTTCAATTTTTTTAGGCTGCAACCACACGTTTTTCTCTGGGGAGGGGTTTTGAGGGAGACCCTACAATTTTCCCCTCCTAGTGACGGGGAGGAGGAAGAGACTTGGTGGTGGAGGGGTGCTGCTATTGTTCTGTTGTCGATTTTATGGTAGAAATGTGAGCCGTCGGGGGCCCAACAATATCCCGGGTTTGCCCGGGCCCCGGCCACCGCGTTTGAGCCCTTCCTGTAAATTGGTGACAGTCTTCTACCCTTCTCAGGACGAGGGGGGGCCCTTTGGGTAGGGCTGCGTCGGGGCCCGGTGGACGGCATCTACGCGTATAAAGACGTGGGTGAGGTGTGGAGGTCCTGGTTCAAAAAGTTTCATCGGGGAAACGAGCTGCACTGGCTAAAGGTTTCTCATGGCACCTTTGGGCGGGGCGAGTTTGGGGCGCTGCAAGGTGCAGGGTCGGGTGTTTTTCCCAGCAGTTCGCCGGGGAGCCTAAGGTGGTGCCGAAAACCCTCAGCGGGGAGTGGTGCAGGTCTTCTTCAGGGAGCCTGATGCCCAGGAAAAAAAGGGGGGAAGCAGGCCCCCATTTTCCCCCCTCTTTTGGGTGGAGGCCTGGGGGGAGACTTCATTTGGAAGGGAAAACCCGTTCGACCAGGCCTTTGGGCCTGGGGGTGGTACGGGAAGTCCTGTAGCGGCGGATGCCGAGCAGGGTCATGGCCCTGTTCCATCTTTTGGCCTGAACTGGCCGCCACGTCTGAGGTGAGGCAAATGGACACCGAACCTGGAGACCCGGGTAGCGATGCAAGCGGGGCGAGGGTTTGTCCGTTGTGATGTCAGCGTGGGGGGCTTCCCCCCAACGTAAAAAACGATCCAAAGGTGAGGAGTGCGAACCGGAAGGGGGGCGGGGACCGACCGGTCATGGGGAGGGGGTTAATCTCTCCCTGACGGGGAAAAAAGTGCCGGGGGCGGAGAGTGAGGGGCCCGGTCACCTTGGAGGCTTGACAGGGGCCCCGGGTACGACCCCCAAGTCTGAGCCCTTGTTGAATCCCCCCCGATGAAGCGGGACGTCATCAATGGTGTAGCCGGATGCCAGGTGAGAGAGATCGTGAAGTAGGGGAAGGCCTGGTAAATGTCGTTGTGGCAGGTAGGGCAGACAGGCCCTGTGGAACGTCAGCGTAGAGAGCGACCTTGGGTGCCTGGGAGCGTGATTTTTCTTCATTTTGAGCGGGGGGGTTTGTACGTTTTGTCCAATTGGGCGTCCCCGGATGGTGGGGCAGCTATGCGGCGTAATCAAGGGAAAAGAGGACGTCAAGCAGTAATGTTGCGGGAGGGGGGCGTCTGCGGGAGCTTTTGTCTGCACCCTTGATGTACCTATTCGTTGTAAATTGGGAAACGTAGTCCATTGGCGAAACTGTGGTTTTGTAGGAGTCCTTGTTTCTCAGGAAGGTAGTAGAAAGAGGCGTGTGGTCGTGTAACATGGAACGTGGGGCCTTCAATAAAAGTAGCGGAAACGCTTGACACCTTAAAGGGGCAAAAGTTCTCGTTCTGCGCGTACTTGGTTTGGGCCCGTGTTGAGTTCTGTGAGAAGAAGGAAATCGGTTTTCCAGGCACTGTCGAGGGTTTGGGGGGAGGGGGCACCAGTCCCAGTGTCGAGGCGTCCGTCCAATGGAAGTCTCCGCGTCAGGGAGGGGAAAGAAGCATGACTGTGTCGCTGAGGGCCCTTTTTTAGCTGGGGAAAAGGCACGTCAGCGTCCGGAGTCCAATGAGTGTGAAAAATACCACGCCGGGGGTTTTGATCATGGCGTAGAGGGCTGGGGCAGGAGAGAGCAGTGGGGGATGACGTTATAATTAATCATACCCAGGAATTTTTTAGTTTCGGGGGTGGAGGCTTCGGGAACGCTGAATGGCTTCACACTTCGGTGGGTGGAGCGATGCCGCGGGAGTTCGTGGGGCCCCGAGAAGGTGGAGAGGTGACCCCCAGCTCAACTTGCCCACATTGATTGTACGCCATATCTTGTAAGGGGGTGGGATTTGGGGAAAGGGTGTTGCGTGTGAGGTTCAGGGCTCAGATGAGTAGGTGTCGATGTACGCAAAGCAAAGGGCAAGCCTCAAAGGGGACCTCGTCAAGAAGCTTTGGGAAAAGGTCGGGCCCGCATTCATGAGCCCAAAAGGGCATCCTGACGACCAACAGACAAAGGGGCTGTAGGGCGGTCTCGGGATTCGTCAGGGTGTATAAAACCCCTTAAAAGGCCTTGACGGGTCTATGCGTGAAAAATGTTGGACCGACGATTGGGACGGAACCCCTGGAGTTTTGGCAGGGGGATCTGTCCATCTGGGGTGGAGTTGGGGGTGGGAAAGTCCCACGGGCCGTTGCGACGTTCTTTTTTTGGGGACCGTGGAGGCTGATACCAGTTGCTGCTGGGGGCCGCACAATACCTTGGGCATCAGGACTCAATGGGGCCTTGGCTTGACGGAGCGTTCTGGAGCTAAGCGGGGGGGTTTTTTGGCGTGTACTGTGGTCCGTGGGTCCGATGTGAAAGCGTGACCCTGGTGTTTGACGGGAATTGGCTGAGTAGGCTGAGTCAGCGTAGGGAAAGATTTGAAAGGCACGAAATGGTGGTCCTTTTTGGGTGACAGAGAAGGGATGCTTTTCCCGGCGCTGGTTGCTGTGGAAAAGGGTGGAGGTGAGTGGGTCAACCAAATTTTTACCCTTACGTCCACCAAGAGGGTTTAAGTCCCCAGGAAATTGCTCCAGGGTTGCTTGTGGAAAAATTCCGAAAAGGTCCATCGAAAGGGAAAGCGGAGGTGGGGGAGTTGCAAGGGGCGCCGTGTGTAGACAGGTATCTTGGGCCCGTTAGCGGCGAAGAGATGCAAGATTGGAGGAGGGGGCGTAATTTGGGGGTCGCGGGATAATTGACATCGGGGCCCGGGACAATCAGAACCTTTGTTGGGGCGTTTGTCGTGAAGGGGGGAGCAGTGTGAGGGTTGGCAGGGCGCGCTCAATAAAACTCGCCCTTTTTTTTTGACGCCTTTATAGCTGGGCTCAATTCGAGGGTCTGCTGCCGAAGTTGTTGTGGTACCAGCAGAGTCCCTGGGGTTCTCGAGCGGGGCGGTGCTGGCGGGGTTGAGGGGTGGGGGAGCGGGGTCGTTTGGGGGTCCTGGATCTCCTCTTTAGGGGGGTGACCTCATTGTGAGCTCTTTTGGGGAGGGGACCACAGTCATGGCTGGGATACCACTTTTGGGGACTAGTGAGTAAGTTGTCCTGGGGCGTAAAATGAGGACATAAGAAGCCTGTGGGTAGGGATGGTCGTAACTGGGGCCTGAAAAAGCTGGGTGTAGGGATGGTTCCACAAAGCGTTGCTACTTTTGCGATGGCATCGGGGTCTAGGCTGTCCTTTACGCGAAAAAGGGCGTTCTGTTAGCAGGAGGCGACTTTTGGAAAAAAGCAGTTTGAACAAAATCGGGGTAAAAGTGCTGATTTTTTTCCGAGTACTGCTTCATGCGATAGTAGGTCTTAGGTTTTCTCACCCAATACCCTTTGGGGCACAGCTTTTTAAGGCGGGTGGGGTGAAGGGGTGAAATTTTTTAGAGTATAACATCTTTAATCTTTATAGGCGGGTGGGGTGGAAGCTTTCAGATTACGCAAGACTTGTGGAAAACGTCGGAGGAGGAGGCTACAAATGGGTTTTAACTGGGGGGAGGCTTTTTTGAGATTTTTTTATGCCTTAAATCCGCACTCCAAAAAAGTGAAACCACATAGGGGGGTTTTGGGGCAGAAAGGTGGCGATCTCAGGTCCTGTATGCGTGTGCGGTCGTCGTTATCAGGCATTTGAAATGGGGGGGGGTTTTAACCGAGTGGCGAAGGGGCTGGCTGAACGGGGCCGGGGGCCCCGGTGGCTCAGGGGAAAGAACCCCAGTACGCAAATGACACTGGTGGTAAACACGTCCCATGAAAGGGGACCTTGGGGGAACTAAGGGCCTGAGGTCCGGGAAGGCCTGTAATGAAACTTGACACTGAGTAAAGTTTGGTATTGTACTGTACGCCGGGGAGTCACTGCATGAAACAGGTGGGGGGCATATTAACCCCGGGAAAATAAGGAATCCCGGGCGATGAGTAATCCACAGGGCGGTGAGTGGCGACCCTGGAGTGAGTCACTCTAAAAACCTCGGGGGTGAGGGTAGGGTTTTGACTGAGGAGCGGGAAACCGCGGAGGAACGGGGCCGCGCATAATGCGCATGAGGCCGTGCTGAAGACGCAGGAAGGGTCGAGGGGGTAGATGCCGCGCAGATGCGCGTCAGGCCGTGAAAGCAGTAAGGCGTGAGGGGATAATCCGCGCAATGCGCATCAGGGCCCGGGGAAGGACGCAGAAGGGGTCTGAGGGGGAGGGGGGCCGCGCAGAACGGGCATAAGGCCCGGCCATGACGCAAGAAGGCTCAGAGGGGGGGGCAGAGATGCCACGGGGGAGGGGAAACCTTTAGGGGCAGTACACATAATAGTGTAGTTTTTTTCCGGCTAAGACCCCGCGAAACGAACCCCTGATGGGGGGCTAAGCTTTTTGCTTAGGGGTGTTAGGGGGAATGAGTCAAAGACCCAGGGCCTTTCCAGGAAAATTTTGCTCTTTATTAGAAGGTTGAAAACCCCCATGACCATAGCTACACTCCGGGGTCCCAATTTTTGGTTTTGGTGTTTAAAAGCAATTGGCAAATGGAAAGAGAAAAACAGATTCCAGTGAAGGTACTTTTTTTCCAAAAAAATCACATATATTAAAAAAAAAAAGTTTAAACAAAAAAATTTATATTGGTTATGGTCAACGCGTAATGCAGTGGCGCTGAGTAAGGGGTGTGTGCTTAAATAGGGGTTACTTTATTTAATTTTTTTTAAAAAGAAAACATAAAATAAAGAGGGATAAATTATAATAGCAATGAAACTAATTGAAATAAAAGTTAAAAAAGTTTTGGGGTGCAAACTCAAGTTTTCTCTGTGGAGCAGTGGTTTTTTAGGGGGAACCGCTACAAGTTTTAAATAGGGGATTATATACAACGTAAATAAAAATTTTTATTTGTCGGAAAGAAATAAGACCCTTTTGGAGGGGGGGGGAAGCAGGTGAGAGAGGAGTTTGTTTAGTGTAGGGGCGTGGGTGAGGTGGCAAACGTCCAGTAACGCCTCAAGCGGGCCCATCTAAAAAGACTTGAAAATTTGGGAAAGACTAAAGATACGTGGGGAGGAAATTTGGCCCTGCAAGGGGGGTGGCGCGCCTTGGAGCCACGTGGGAGGTGCGAGGGTGCCTCGTGAAGGGCTGTCTCACTCGTCACTGACAAATAGAAACCTTATTTTTACACTCGCCATTGGCGCGTGAATTTTTTTTTTTACCCGCCATGTAATATATTTACTCGCCATGGCGAGTAAAATACTCTAAACTTTCAAGCCTGCCTGAACTCCTCTTTACCACCCATCACTGTGGCTATAATATCCATCTGATGTCCTCTTGTTTTCCACCTCTTCTTTTTATTTAGTTTCTTTTCCTATTCCTTCTTTCTATTCCTCGTTCTCCTCCTTCTCCTCTCCGTCTTCTTTTCTTTGTTATGCAGGTTTTCCTTCTTTATTCTTTATTTATTTTTTCTAAAACTTATTTTTTCGTTTTTTCCTCAACTTTGCTTCTATCTTCCTCTTTTTTCATATACAATAAACCCTTCATGCTCGCGGGTTTCAGGTTCGCGGATTTGATTACTCGCGGGTTTTCAACCCCCACCACCCCCTTTTTTTTTTTTTTTTTTTTTTTTTTTTTTTTTTTTTTTTTTTTCTCCCTTCCAATTGCTTGCTCTCTACAGGGGCCTTATCCGCCCATGTATGGAGTATATCTCACATGTTTGAGGAGGATCCACTCATACAGCTCTCCTAAACAGGGTTGAGTCAAAAGCTTTTCGTCTCATCAACTCTTCTCCTCTGACTGACTGTCTTCAATCTTTAAATCACCGTCGCAATGTTGCTTCTCTTGCTCTCTTCTACCGTTACTTTCATGCTCACTGCTCTTCTGAACTTGCTAACTGCATGCCTCCCCCACTCCCGCGGCCTCGCTGCACAAGACTTTCTACTCATTCTCATCCCTATTCTGTCCATCTTCCTAATGCAAGAGTTAATCAGTATCTTTACTCTTTCATCCCTTTCACTGGTAAACTCTGGAACTCTCTTCCTGTTTTCTATTTTTCCACTTTCCTATGACTTAAATCTTTTCAAAAGAAGAGTAACAAGACACCTCCCGAACTAAATTGGCCTACCCCTCTGTTTTTATTTTATTCTCTTACTGTCTTCTTTATAGGGACTGGCGACGAAGCGGGCTTTGTGTTACCCATTTTTTGTGCCCTTGGCAGTTCCTTGTGATGTAATATAAAAAAAAATAAAAAAAAAAAAAAAAAAAAAAAAAAAAAAAAAAAGGGGTAAATGAATGACTTATGTCATGCTCGCGGATTTATGATACTCGCGGGTGTCTCTGTTCCCTAACCCCCGCGAGCATGAAGGGTTTATTGTATATCTTCTTTTTCTATTTTTTTTTTTATCATTTTCTCCTCTTCCTCTTCCTCCTCCTCCTCCCCACTAGGGATAATAACGCAACAGGAAATTTCATCAAAAGGGGAGAGGGATGCGTCATGGTCCTCTCTCTCTCTCTCTCTCTCTCTCTCTCTCTCTCTCTCTCTCTCTCTCTCTCTCTCTCTCTCTCTCTCTCTCTCTCTCTCTCTCTACTCTCTCTCTCTCTCTCTCTCTCTCTCCTCTCTCTCTCTCTCTTCTCTCTCACACACACACACACACACACACACAACACACACACACACACACACACACACACACACACACACACACACACACACACACACACGCACGCGCGCGCGCGCACACAAACACAGATTAGATTAGATTAGATTAGATATTTTATTGACCACACCAATACAAAGAAAATTCACATACTACATATCCTATGGTCCAACAAAAGAATACATAATTATGATGAATAACTAAATTATAAATCTTCATTCAACCTAAAGATTTACGCATATATCCGTAATATTTTGTATATAGCTGTACACACATCATCATCGGTCATTGTTTTTGCGAATAAATCATAGATACTTTTGATACAATAAACGTTGCGAACATCACTAGATAAGGGACACTCAGCCATGACATGTTCTTCGGTCTGTATCTTGCTGCAGGGACACACCCTCTCATCCACCGGGAGACGGCCGCGTCCCCTCCTATTCCACCTGCCTGCCTCTATAGCTAAGGAGTGAGCTGACACACGGAAGCGTGTAAAAGCTATTCTATATAATTCACTGATGTTATGCTTTCCAATATACAAAGATTGCAGTGTTAAGTTGGGATTCATGACAATTAAGTAGGTTATTCTTCTTGATGATGCAGAATGCATGATGTTATTTTTAAGTGTATCCATTGCTACTGCACAGTCATCAATATCATTGTTTATAAGATCTGACACATAAGTCTTGGTATTATATTTCGTGTCCAGTACGATTCGCAAAGCAAATCCTAAGGGGTCATCATCCATCCTAGATCGCTCCGCGTACATATTCGCAAAAAACTTTCTTTGTCTACTTTCAACAAGAGCTTCTATAGGTGGACACCCTGACTCGATGTAACAAAGATCATTACAAGTCGTACCTCGGACTCCCAGCATCTGTTTAAGTGACCAGTTATATAGTTTAACTATTGGTTTCAAATCTGCATTCAGCCACGACTCACATCCATACAAGACAGCAGATAATACTACAGCATCAAACACTCTCTTCCTTACAATGAAGGGCACGTCATAATTTTTATGCAAAAAGGAAACAAACTTATTAAAGTGAGTCATCTTATCCTGAGAGTGAGCCTTGACCGCCGACGACGCAGAGCCGTCTGCCGTGAAGAGTGAACCGAGGTAAGTGTAGCGTTGACAGTGATTCACAACCAGACCATCTACAATCATAGGAAGCCTGTCAGCATCCGAACCACAGATAACCATGAAATTAGTTTTAGTCCTATTCACTTTCATGCCATAATTCTTACAAAACTGACATAGCAATGACAACTTCCTTATCATGTTTGCCCTACTCGTCGATAACAATACCGCATCGTCCATAAGGATCAACAAGTGTAACCATGACAAAAAACCATCTGAATCACAATTTTCCTTTACAATTTTAATTAGATCATTAACGTAGATGATAAACAGTAAACATGATGTAGGAGAATCTTGCCTTACTCCTATAGTTGTGGCAATCAATGCTGTTCCTAATATGCTGTTAGTAACATTATACATGGCAAGTATTGCCCCCAACATTACTGCCCCGCAACCTAACCTCTTCAAAACAGTGAAAAGCACGCTTCTGGGTACAAGGTCATACGCCTGCGAGAAGTCTACACATGTTATATAAAGCATTCTTTTCTTTTTCTTAGCTAGATCTGTTAATAGACGTAAAGTGACAATATGTTTTACGCAGCCGCGACCCTTCTGAGCTCCCGCCTGCTCTCGAAAAGGCTTGAACCACTGGTTCAGTCTCGCGCACAATATCAGATCATAGAGCTTTGCGATCGAGTTCATGATACTTATTCCCCTGTAATTTCTTGGGTCTCTACGATTTCCTTTCTTAAAAATCGTCACCAATTTAGCATTAGTCCACGAAACTGGATAAAAGGCAGAAGTAAATACCATGTTAAATAAACCTGTGATTAAGAATACCCATTGTGTTGGGAGGCTGCGAAATATACCAGGAGGAACCCCGTCAGGGCCACAGGCTTTATTCAGCTTCATACTCTTAATCTGGGTGTTCACTTCATCATGAAATATGGGGTCGTCCAGGATAGGTGTACTAACATTCGTGGAGAGATCAAATGACCTATGCAGAGAATCATCAACATGTGAACTATTAGCATAAAACTCCCGAAATTCCTGGTCAGATGGAGACATTTCATCACGTACACTATCTTGCATCATTCCTTTCCAATTTATCGCCTTCTAGACCCGAGAGTTATCTTTTTCCTGCAGAAGCTTTTCCCATCTACCAACTCCAGTATCGCCCCGTACAGACTCACTCCTCATTCTGGCATTATCCGTACACAAACGAGCACATGTATACAATGTCTGAGACACATCATGAACAAATACATCAACATCAGCATTACCATCTGGTGGTGGGTTATTAGACATAACATTAACAAATGCATCAATGTCCATATTTACAAAATTTACAGGTCTACATGTATTAACCATGGCAGCTCGAGCCAACTGACCCTGGAGTGAGGCGTGACCACCTAGGTGACTAGCACGAGCAGGCACAGAGTCAAGGGTATGGTTTGGTAACATCACATATAAAGATATCGGAGCGTGATCTGATGGTAGCCAGTCTGTTTGATACACATCAAGTTTTTCTACATACTCGACTAGCTGGTGCGATAGAATGGCGGCATCCAGCTCAGACAGCCACTGCTCTCCTTTCTTGAATGTTTTCTTACTTGGAAAATTCTCAATCCTTGTTTGTAAATTATTAAGCACAAGCATTGCGTTGCCCAAACATAAAGATAACAGAACGTGCGCGTTGTCATTCGGCGAGGGCACGTCATCAGGAATGTGGGGATACGTATAAGAATCACTATTAGGCATTTTGCTAGGCAACGGCAGGTCTCGCAGACCCCTACCAAACCTAGCGTTAAAGTCACCAACAACATAAAATATTATTATCACGTTTTATCAGCAATCTTCTCCTGGATTGCGGAGAATGACTGAAATGTAAAGTAAGGATAGTCACTTGGCGGAATATAACAGAAGCCAAATATTACTTCTGGCGCACATCGCAATTGCACCCATACTTGGTCTACAATACTTGCATCTACGTTGAATACCTCCTTCGATAAGTAGTCTTTCACCATCACAACTGTGCCACCCCGATGAGCATTTTCTTTACACGAACTCTTATATGCGACATATCCTGGGAGACAAGTGTGAATCGGAGTTTTCACTTCATTAAGAGACACAATGTCAAACCGGAGAAGGAAAGTCATCACATCCTCTTTGTCTATCTTAGTTCTAGCGCCATTTATGTTCCACTAGCCGCAAAGCCGCCCTCCGGGCGGACATTTTGGCTAGCTCCTGCGGAGGGCTATTGGTGGGCCTTCGGCCCACCACCTGTGTTTGGTGGGCCTTCGGCCTACCAAACATGGACTCTCCAGATAGCCCCTTCTAACTTTCCTGAAATCATGGATGTAGAAATGTATGTATTCCCCCCACCCATTCACTCACCCATTACCCATCACCCCCCACCCATTCACTCACCCATTACCCATCACCCCCCACCCATTCACTCACCCATTACCCATCACCCCCCACCCATTCACTCACCCATTACCCATCACCCCCCACCCATTCACTCACCCATTACCCATCACCACACACCCATTCACTCACCCATTACCATCACCCCCACCCATTCACTCACCATTACCCATCACCTCACACCCATTCACTCAACCATTACCCATCACCACACACCCATTCACTCACCCATTACCCATCACCCCCACCTATTCCCTCCACCCATACCCATCACCCCCAACCATCACCCCCCACCCATTCACTCACCCATCACCCAACACCCATTACCCATCACCCCACCCATTCACTCACCCATTACCCATCACCCTACATCAAGGCTTCCTCAATTCTCGCAACCCACTTTTGTTTTCACAATTCTCGCTAATAGGCTGCTAAAAAAAAGGAAAAAAAAAGTGATCGGATTATCTCATAAGTGGGCTTATGACCTTCCCCTGGCCAACCTGATTCCAAAAATGTGCCATATGAGGTGTTTGCGCCACGGGGGGCGGAACCTATACCACACACACACACAGACAGACAGACAGACAGACACACTTTCGCTTATATTATTATAGAAGAAATAATCTTCACTGCCCTGCTTGATTGGTGTGGTCTACCTAAAAACTTTGCAGGTTCCACTGATCAATAACAACACCATCTCTGTACAACTTTCTCTCTCTTGCGTTTAGGTAAACTTGGCATCCAACGTTCACACACACACACACACACACACACACACACACACACACACACACACACACACACACACACACACACACACACACACACACACACACACACACACACACACACACACACACCGCGCGATGGTCAGGTTGATAGCGTTCTGGTCTCTCACACTGTGGGTAGGCGGTTCGAATCCTCGTGCACCCGGGGATTTTTCACTTGACAAATTCGGGCGGTTACTATCCCCCTTGAGCAAGGGGATGGGGGTGTGTGGTGTGTGAGGTCCCAACATTACCCTAAGATCGGTAATAATGAGCTCCAAGCTCGCACTGAGAGGGTGAAACTGGCGATCGCGAGCCAGCTCGCGTGGACAAGACCATGGGTGAATGACATACACACATTGGCAGTATGAAACATGGCAAGCATAAAGTGTGTGTATTTCCGTCAACTTCTGAGGAATAATTAGGAAATTAAGAGTAAGGAAGGAAAGTCTTGTCCGGAAGGAAGGGGAAACAGAAGATATAATGAGGAGGAAACAAGAGAGAGAGAGAGAAAGTCAGAGTGGTGGGGAGGTAAAGCTAGAGAGGAGCGAGGAAATAAATTCACTGCTGATTTCCCACTCACTCGAGTATAAAGTTGGGACATCCGACGAGAGAGAGAGAGAGAGAGAGAGAGAGAGAGAGAGAGAGAGAGAGAGAGAGAGAGAGAGAGAGAGAGAGAGAGAGAGAGAGAGAGAGAGAGAGAGAGAGGAGTTATTTTACGAAAGAGTTACACTCAGGCAGCATTTATTAACCTTTTCCGACCTCAGCACCCCCTGTAGTCAGGTTTAGGAAGTGCAGATTCCCTAACTCTGGCTAACATCTGGTTACAAATACTACAGTTGCTACACTACTACAGAAAGACTACTACAACTGAAAGTCAGTATAATGAGGTTAAAGTTTATCAAATAAAAATAGTACTCTTGTCAAAAAGTATCCCTTCGATACTTTTGTATCCATTACGAAGAACTCTAACATCATACCGCCATATATGCAAGCATTTCCCAGCACCCCCTACAACTGATTTCAGTACCCAAGTTTAAAAACACTGGGTTACAGTAAAAAGAAAAAATCACGTTATATCAAAACTATAAATTGCTTCCTTATAAAAAGCATAGACCTATTTATGACGTAATGCTAAGATAAGTAGATGAAGGAGGCGCAGAAGAAGGAGTTTAAAGATAATAGACACACACACACACATAGGAAAGATAATAAAGATAATAATAGGCATAATAGGAGAAACCCATGAGAAAACTAATAAGAATACTGCCGGCCGCGAAGGCGTTGTGCACGCGGGAGGAGCTGAGGCAGCACGCCCTGCAGGCGGTGGCGCACGCCAATGTTCCCAGCAGCGTCGCCCTGCAGGTGGTGGCGCACGCCAATGTTCCCAGCAGCGTCGCGGTCGCTATCTACTACACCGACGGCTCCGTTGACCCTGAGAGAGGCCGGACAGGTGCTGCGGTGGTTACGGGCGGTGAGGTGCTGTCCTGGAGGACACCCGACCATTGCTCCACGCTGCAGACGGAGCTGGTGGCGATAGAGCGCGCCCTACAGCACGCCCTGGGCCGACAGGAGGAGGTTGTGGTGATTCACACCGACTCCATGTCTGCCCTGCAGGTCCTACGGCAGCCCCGCACACCGATGGACAACGTGCAGCTCACCACCGCCATCCTGGGTCACATCCAGGGCCTCGCCGCGCAGGGGCGCTGTGTAAGGTTCAACTGGGTGCCCAGCCACATAGGCGTCCGTGGCAACGAGGCGGCCGATGAGGCGGCCCGGGAGGCCACCAGACATCCAGCGGTGGCCTTGACTGTCTTACCCAGCATCCAAGGGGCCAAGGTACTGGCCAGACGCGCTGCCATCTGTGCCGCAGAACAACAGTATCGCCAGCTGGTGCAGACATCGAGGCAGGCAGCCTGGCACAAACAAGCCACGAAAAACAACGAGCCGTTACGCCCCGCCCAGCAGCTGTCCCGAGCCGAGGAGGTCGTTCTACACCGACTTCGGCTTGGCTACGTAACCCTGGATGAGCTGAGGGACGGGTTTGAGGAGCGGCCGTGTGAGCACTGTCCTCATATGACCCCCCATCCCCTGACCCACTACCTGCTTTCCTGTCCCGCTACAGAGCGGCTCAGACAGTGCGTCGGCCCGGAAAGCGCGGCCGCCCTCGTACGGCAGTTTCAGAAAAATCTGCCCCTGCTGCTGGAGGTGGCGCGTGCCGCCCCACCCCCCCGATGAACACTAAGGAGCGGGAGTGACCTCACGCCCCGCCCACCTGTGACCTGACTGTGGCTGCGGCTACAGCGGCGGGCTGATGCCCGCTCATTTATTACTGGCTGTATGTGTATGTATGTGTATGTGTATGTATGTGCATATGTATATGTATATGTATATATATTTATGTAATAGATGTAAATCAATAAAAAAAGAAAAAAAAAAAAAAGAATACGAATAATAAACAAAATAAGGAATAAAAAGAGGAAGATATGAGAATTGAAGTGAAAATAATAACAAGGTAAGATGAAGGTAGTGAGATTATAGTAGTAACACAAAGACATATAAACAACCCTGTATGACTTTCTGGATGCCAACAAACTGATACAGAGCGGTAGATAATCTTTCTGACACCAATTTGTTCTGTTATTTCAAGCTAACCCACACCCACACATATACACACACCCACCCACACACACACACACACACACACACACACACACACACACACACACACACACACATACACACACACACACACACACACACACATACACACACACACACACACACACACACACACACACACACACACACACACACACACACACACACACACACACACACACACACACACACACACACACACACACACACACACATACACACACAGACACACACAAAATAAAAAAAAATTACTCACAGGCCCAGGACGTTTTCTTTTTCAGGTGACATACGCGGCTGGTCATCAGAAGGAATTTTTCATCACCTGCCGGACAGACTCACCGCCGCTGCCTTCCACTACAGCGCCTCTACCGGAGAAAACCTTGAATAATTATACTGAAGGAAGAAGTCTATCACACACACACACACACACACACACACACACACCACACACACACACACACACACACACACACACACACACACACACACACACACACACACACACACACACACACACACACACACACACACACACACACACACACCCTCAAGGAACACATAAATACAAGAACAAGTATCCAAACAAATTAAACCTTGTAATTGAAGTGTTGATTCTTGCTTAACCTCCTT
>JACEEZ010007536.1:251664-261664 GCA_016584305.1 Chionoecetes opilio
ATTAAGAAAACGGCAAGGAAGGAAAACTGGAAGGAAGGAAAACAGGAAGGAAGTATGAAAGGATGGAGGAAGGAGGAAAAAGGAAAGAAAGTGTACACGAAGGAGGGAGGTAAGAGGGAAGACAGGAAGCAGAAAATGTTGGCTAAAACGGAGGAGAGAAGCAAAGGAAGCAAAGAGGAAAAAAAAGATATGGAGGAGGAGGAGGAAACAGGCATAAAAAAACGGTAACTGGAAAAGGTAAGACAAAACAGAAACAAGTGGAGATGTAACAGAAGAACGTAACAAAGAAAAATAAAGAAAATACAATGTAAACAGCAGAAACATTAAGGTCGAAAGCAACAGAAAAGAACAATGTCGTAAGGAGCAAAATCAGGCCAATAGTGAAATTAAACTAAAATCTAAGTAACGAGAAAAGTAATTCAGGATATATACGTGTTTTAATGACCCTTAAAAGCAAGTACTTTGCACTAAACCAGTAAATAACCTGTGAACTCTAAATGACCAAGAATACTTTGCTAATAGCTTCTTAATTCCCAGTGGAGTCGTGTAATACATTTTAACTGACCTCATCCTAAATATTGCTTCAGTAAAGGCTTAGATATAGAGTTTATTTAGACTCAAGTAAGATTGCAGTTTCTATAAAGATGACAAAGTATGGTGTGTGTCGCAACGAAGGGGTGAAAACCGACATGACAGAAGGTGAAATAAACAAGAAAGCCGGTAAGAAGAATCGAAGACGAAAAAAATCATAAGAAGGAAAGGGAACACATAGATAGCAAAGTAAAGGATGAAAATAAAGAAGAAAAATATATATGAAGGTGAGGCCCGTTGAGTGTGCATGACAGAGCCGAAGGAGAAGAAAAATAAATCAACATATAAGATAATCAATCAAATACTATTAACCAAAGACAAATAAATCAATAGATAGGTAAATAAAGAGGTAAATAAATATGTGTAATTAATAATATACACTATTAGATTGATAGATAAAGTAATGGAAATTGAGTTTTCTATTATATATATAGTAATAATTTTCTTATTTTATACGTATATTAGTTACTCAACTGATTACTTAGGTATCTCAGAAATATTTACATGATGAAAAGTAAATTGAATTTACAAATATAAAAAAACGTCATTGTATTTTTTGTTCACAAGATTGATACGAAATATTTTAATACTGAAAAATATTTGAAAAAAATAACGCTGAAAACTAGGAAAATATTGATCAAAGAAAAAAATGAACTTATTAGACGTAAGAAATTCAGCACATACATAGTGACATTAAAAATTTAATAATAATAAATGCAGGTAAGTACAAAATGGAAAGAAAAAGTCACAATTCTATAGGCCTCGCTCCGTTTAAGTAATCTTCTTGTTTCTCTTAAAAAATATTCCATGAGAAAAGAACCGTCTGTATGAAAGAACATTATAAGAAGAAAAGCCTTCTCCCCCGTGACCCTGATTTGCTGTGGGACAAGACGAGGAAAACTAAATTAAACCAAATATTCAGTGAAGAAAAAACTTTGCCATGTAAGGTTAATGTTGAAAACTGGATGTTGCTGACGACTTGTAAGAAATATCAAAAGTTTTGGAAGACAAGCATCATAACTCTCTCTCTCTCTCTCTCTCTCTCTCTCTCTCTCTCTCTCTCTCTCTCCTCTCTCTCTCTCTCTCTCGTCTCTCTCTCTCTCTTTCTTTTCTTCTCTTCTCTCTCTCTCTCTCCCCTCTCTCTCTCTCTCTCTCTCTCTCTCCTCTTCTCCCTTCTCTCTCTCTCTCTCTCTCTCTCTCTCTCTCCTCTCTCTCCTCTCCCCTCTCTCTCTCTCTCTCTCTCTCACACACACACACACACACACACACATGATAAAAGAAAAGAAAGGTAGTGTTGGAAACCTCGATTTTCAACACAACCACTACACAGCGTGCATCATGAGGCACAGTGAAGACGGGGATTTACACACACACACAGTTACACACACACACACACACACACACACACACACACACACACACACACACACACACACACACACACACACACACACACACACACACACACACACACACACACACACACACACACACACACACACACACACATTTGAAGTCTTACGATGTTCACTTTTACGTCTCCCTCGAGTACCGTCAACACAACATTAAAACAAGGTGTTGAGCACGGGGCCTGTCCGTGGGGCGGGGCTCCTCGGGGACACGTTTGGCTCCTACACTGAAGTAAAGAAATAATAAAAAGCCAGGGGAAAGCAACAGCAAGGATTAAAGGTTTTAGTCATCCCTTTCAGAGAGAAAGTAAATGATAAATAACAACACGATAATACATAACTACTACTACGACAACAACTACTACTACTGCTGCTACTACTACTACCACTACTGCTAATAATAATAATAATGATAATAATACTTCTACTATGCATGATGGCATCTTTAAATGCATCACCGCCTTGGAACTTCTCGATATTCGTGAACGATACAACATAGTACTTCGATACAACGAAGTACTAAAACAATACGATAAATCATATCTACTATTACTATTCTTGAACCTACAACTTCTACTTCTAGTACTTACTGCATAATGGCCTACTAAAATATCTCACAACTTTCGAAACTCATGAGATTCGATATAATGAAGCACAACACGAAACATAGTCGAGCCTGATCTTCATCCCGGTGTAAATTGATTTCCTCGAAGCTGAGTCCCAGAGGCGTCTCGTTACCTAGTTATGAGGTCGTGAACCACCTGGGGTGAAGCTTCGGAACTCGATAAATTAGTGTGGCGTGTATTAAGGAGATGCCACTGCCTGCTTGTGTGTGTGTGTGTGTGTGTGTGTTAATGACGCGAGGGAAAGATAATGACACTGTACGAGTATAAAACACAAATCGTGTAGTGTCAGAAACAGGAATTAATGTCACGATGAAATTTAGAGATACAGTTCTTTTTCATATCGCATTTTTTTTCGTCTCTTCTTTTACAATATTGTCAAGTTGATGCCCTGTCGTAAATCATGATATTATTTTTCCGTTTTCTCTTTTGCCTTTTTGATTTCTTCTTCGAGTGATGTTGATACACGGTAAGATAAAACTCTTGTAACTTCTCTACCGTATCGCACTTATAAGGAAAAAACATGATAAATGGGCTTCTGCTATAACACACACACACGATGCCATCGAATCACATCCGCCACGATGGTCCAGTGGATAGCGTGCTGGCCTGCCATTATGCCGTAGCCGGTCCGAATCCTTACTGCTCCCGGGCATTTTTCACTGAATCATTCGGGCGGTCATTGTCCTCTTTGAGCAAGGAGATGGGGGAGTGTGGTGTGTGTGAGGTGTGTGAGCATTGCCCAAAGATCGGTAATAATGAGCTCCAAGCTCGCACCGGGAGGGTGAAACGGCGATCGCGAGTCCGACTCGCGTGGGTGAATAGCACACACACACACACACACACACACATAAACACACACACACACACGCACACACACACACACCACACACACACACACACACACACACACACACATATCCATCATACAAAAAACTAAAATCAATCCTTATGGAGATCTAAGAAAAACATTATTCAGTTTAAAATTACGTTAAAAAGATTGGTTTCCTAGATAGTATATTTCGTGTATATGATGTACGATACCCAAGTTTTAATCTTTACAGGGCGAGAGAACGGAGGAAAAAGCAGTACATCCCCAGCGCATTTTCATCATTTTTCTCAGTGAGTGTTCTTGACAAGAGTTTTATGGACTCGGTCTGCGGTGGTCAGCGAAAAAGAGGCGAGAAGGAAGGTAGGAAAAAAAATGCAAGAAAAAAAGAATAGAACAGAGATAAAAAAATAGGGACGAGTTAACATGAGATTGATAAATAGATAGTAAGAGAGAGAGATATAGAGATAAAGAGAGAGAGAGAGAGAGAGAGAGAGAGAGAGAGAGAGAGAGAGAGAGAGAGAGAGAGAGAGAGAGAGAGAGAGAGAGAGAGAGAGAGAGAGAGAGAGTGTGTAGGAGCCATTCCACGATACAAAAGCGTGAGATACAGACCCACAAACAAAATTGCAGCTACAAGAAACATCCATAACACATCTATGACATATTACGTAAAAAACACCCACTTAATCTAATAAAAAAAACAATGATGCTACTGAACACTTGATTAAGCCATTGAGAGAAGGATAAATAGGGAAGAAAAATTATAACGAAATATAATGAAAAACAGGTGAGGAATGGAGAGACGAGAACATAAGGGGAAAATGGGTGCAGTGGATGGAGGAGGGTATGTAAAAATAGAGGAAGAAGGTAAAAACTGGGGAAAAGATATAAAAAAAAGGAGATATTTGATGAAAAGAAATATTTGGAGAGACAATCTTTGAAGAGTCGATGGAGGGAGGTTTGAAGGGACAGTTTTGGTTATTCATTTGTTTATATTCGTTGATGATGAATAAAGGTGTCTTCCTCCTCAAAAATCTTTAGTGAATAACATCTTCCATTCATGAAACACATGACATATTTGTCTCATATCCTTTATTTTGCATTAATATCTCTCTCTCTCTCTCTCTCTCTCTCTCTCTCTCTCACTCTCTCTCTCTCTCTCTCTCTCTCTTCTCTCTCTCTCTCTCTCCTCTCTCATCTCTCTCTCTCTTCTCTCCCCCTCTCTCTCTCTCTCTCTCTCTCTCTCCCCCCTCTCTCTCTCTCTCTCCTCTCTCTCTCGCTCTCTCTCTCTCTCTGAGAGAGAGAGAGAGAGAAAGAGCGTGCAATGTTTAACTGCCATCGATTTGACCACACAGATCCGTATTTCAGAGATCTTCTTAAGTTGCCAGATATCGTAATGTTACAAAGTAGTATTTTTCTTTATAATGCCATAAACACATATCCACTTAACATAGGATTCCAAGATATAATTCATAACACTGACACGAGAGGACCACAGGAGCTCCGACTTCCCCTGTACCATTGCATGCCCAACAAAGTATTCTGTTTCGAGGAGCCAGACAGTGGAACCAGCTACCTGACACCACAAAACGTGTTCCATCAAAACATTTATTCAAAGCAAAGCTTAAACAACAGTTATTAAACATTTATTATAATGTATAAGATGCTTGAATACTATTGTGAGGTTACAGTACTTAGGTACATAGATAAGTACCTGATGAAATATGTATGCATTTTTTTTTTCTTTTTGTATTGTTAACATCATTTAACCTGTTGTACTCAGATCTTACTATTGTTTTTTTTTTTTTTTTTTTTTTTTTTTTTTACTTTTTGTCGTATTTTCTTTACATATACATATGTTTTTGTGATGTTCTATGTTCTAATTCTTAGTTATGCATGCCTTTCATGAGTGATTAGCAATCTATATAATAATTATATTGGCCCGTTTAGAGCACCTGCTCATCGACTTTCTTCCATGTACATTTTATAGTTGTAAACTATTTCATATACTTATTGATACATAAAATGATCAATTATCATTGTAATTTCTCTCTCTCTCATCTCTCTCGTTTCATCTCCTTCATTTCTCTCAGCTCTCTCCTCTCTTCCTCATTTTATTCCTCGTTCTTTCTCCTCTCATCTCTCTCTCTCTCTCTCTCATCCTCTCTCTCTCTCTCCTCACCTCTCTCCTCTAGCTCCTCTCTCGCTCTCTCTCTCTCTTCATCTCTCTCTCTCTCTCTCATCTCTCTCTCTCCTCTCTCTCTCTCTCTCTCTCTCTCTCTCTCTCTCTCTCTCTCTCTCTCTCTCTCCTCTCTCTCTCTCCTCAGAAGGCCTCTCTCTCCTCTCTCTCTCTCTCTCTCTCTCTCTCTCTCTCTCCTCTCTCTCTCTCTCTCTCTCTCTCTCTTCTCTCTCTCTCTCTCTCTCTCTCTCTCTCTCTCCTCTGCATCTGTTCATCTGTCACAAAGCAATAAATAACAACACGAACCTTGTACCCACACGGATGTCCTCCCGAGAGCCATTCTTCTCTCCCTTACACACCAGGGAAAAAAGAAAAAGGAAAAAAAGAAATGAACAAGAAAAAAAAGACTAATTCGGTCACACGCATACATGCATTCCTATCTCACACACACACACACACACACACACACACACACACACACACACACACACACACACACACACACACACACACACACACACACACACACACACCCCCACAACACACACACACACACACACATAAACAACACACCCACCCACACCACACAACAACACCACACACACACACACCACACACACACACACACACACACACACACACACACACACACACTCCGTAGTGTAAGAGGTACTCCGTGGTGTAAGGGATAGCACGCTCGGTCCACAACCGAAAAGTCCCGGGTTCGATCCCCGGGCGGAGCGGAAACAAATGGGTTTTTTCCTTAAAACCTGAGCCCCTTTCCACCCAGCAGTGAATGGGTAACGTGTGTTAGCCGGGGTTTGTGACCTGCTCTCCGGGTG
The DNA here is from genome assembly GCA_016584305.1 of Chionoecetes opilio. Taxonomy (NCBI): domain Eukaryota; kingdom Metazoa; phylum Arthropoda; class Malacostraca; order Decapoda; family Majidae; genus Chionoecetes; species Chionoecetes opilio. The sequence goes on from JACEEZ010007536.1 coordinate 258,138, forward strand.
CTGGCTTCGCGAGCCAACACAAGCACTAAGGATGAATGATATAAAAATTTGTTGATATGGAGACGGGGCCACACGAGCATTGCTCTGGCCCTGTAAAATACAACAACTAGATGAATACACACACACACACATTACACTCACACACACACACACACGCACACACACACACACACACACACCACACACAATACACACACACACGCACACGCACACACACACACACACACACACCACACACAACACACGTTCCTACCTTGCAATATCGTGTTTTCCTGGTTCACACAGAAGCATTTTCCTTCCCATTTGTTTTAGCCAAGAGTCACAGAATGTCGTTAGGCAGACGCTACTTTCTCAAACAGACTCGAGTGCAGTTCTTTTTAAATTGCAAAACACACACACACACACACCACCCCCACACACACACACACACACACACAACCACACACACACACACACACAACCACGAACCACACACACACACACACACCCCCACACACACACACACACACACAACCACACACACACACACACACACAACACACACAAAACACATCCAAAAACCCCCACAATCACACACACACACACACACTGGGGTGAAAAAAACGACTCCCGGAGATAGACAGACAGGCACAGTTTACATATATGACCAGGGGACAAACGAAAGGTCAAAAGACGCATATACCGAGTATCAAACAGGAACAAGAGTATTATACGAGTATAAACCCGAAAAATACAATAATCTTGCTGGTAAGGATTGTTTTTTTTATCTTTCTCTCTTGTCTAGTTTTGTTTGTGTGTCTATGTCTCTCTCGCTCATGTTGACCTTTCTTTGTCGCTCACAGATCAAGGTTGGCGAGTCATGGGCAAACTCACCTAAACTCTCGAGGTTCCAGATCTTCACCAGAATTACTAAAATGAGTCAACTTCTTTACTGAGTCAGCTTCAGGTGTTTGGGACTTTATTTTCTGCGGTCTATAATCCTTGAAGACCTCCACACAACACACACACACATACATACAGACACACACGCTCCCCCTCCCCCCCTCGCATGGAGACACACGAGTGAGGAAAATTTTATTCATGCTGTGTATGTAAGCTGGAATTTGTCACCTCTTTTGTATTTACGGTGTGGGCGTGAGTCAGGGGGATCGTGTGTGTGTGTGTGTGTGTGTGTGTTGGGAGTGACAGGTGGGAGTGATGGGGTGTGTGAGTAAAGTTAGGAATGGAAGGGAAGGGAAGGGAAAGGAAGGAATCGGAAGGAAAGGAAAGGATATGAAAGGAAAGGGAAGAAAAGGGAAGGGAAGGAAAGGGAAGAGAAGGGTAGGGCAGGGAAGGGAAATGAAGGGATGGGAAGGGGAGGTAGGGTAGCTGAGGTGTTGTGGCCCGTGTGAAGGTGTAATCACGATGGTGATTGTGGGGCGCCTCGCTGCTGCCTCTGCGGGGAGACCCAATATGCCTCCTGCTGCGCCCTCGACAGCACTGAAGGGGAGTGTGTGATGACGAAAAACGAGAGCACGCCGTTTTTTTACCTATGCTTTTTTTTTTACAACCATAACTGTGTAGATATCAGCAACTCGGATTTTGTTACCATCCTTTTTGAAAATAACCAATTTTTCTTTTGTAATCTAGAGAAAATATCATTAGATCACTTTTTTCTAACCCTCCTCGTAGAAGATACCCTTTTTTTTATAATATTGGTAAAAGTATCAGTAAATCGCTTTTTCTTATCATCCTATTAGTAAGCAAGCACTTTTTTATTATATAATCTAATGAAAATATAAGTAAATCACTCTTTCTTACCCTCCTCCTAGAAAATACAATCTTTTTTCTTTTATAATAGTAGTGAAAATATCAGTAATTTATTTATTTATTTATTATTTATATTTGTGCCTAAAGCGCCTGTAGGCAGTGATGACCCAGGGATCGGATAGTAGGCTCTGGAGGTTCACTTGAGGGCTCTGATGGTTGGTCCTTGCCCGTGGTGGCGCAGGCAGGATTCTTATAGTGACGCCTGTGCTTAGAGAGAGGCTCATGCCGCCCCCCTGTGTCCTCCGATGCACTCACAATCGAAGGTAGAGTTGATGGGCAGGGCATGTGGGTGTTCTTAGGCCACTCGAGGTGCAGAAAGGTTTTGGTTTTCTTCGGGGATCGAACTCGGGTCACTGAGAACGCCAGTCGGAGACGCTAACCACTCCGCTACCGCCTCCTCAAATAACACTTTTGCTTACCCCTCTTCCTAGAAAATACACTTTATTTCTTTAAAATATTGGTGAAAATATCAGTAAATCACATTTTTAAACTATACTACTAAAAAATATCAAGTTTTTTTCTTAATTCAAGTGAAAACATCAGCAGAAAACTTGTTTTGTATTTCTACCACGAGGAATATTTCAGTATTGCTCTATTTAGCTTAAAACCAATGCGGCAATAACGTATAATTTGTTAGGTGGAAATAATTATGCATGAAATATTAGTAGGACCACAAATTCATCCTGCATCTGATTATTCACGTAAATGTCTGACAAAGCGTTACTGATCCCTGGCCTCGTCCCGTTTTCATATTTATTTTATGGCCTCGCGTGTCAAATATTCACAAACACCCATACAACATTTATATGATCTACAAAACTATATATTTATCTTATATATATATATATATATATATATATATTAAATATATATATATATATATATATATATATATATATATATATATATGTATATATATAATATATATATATATATATATATTTTATATATATATATATATATATATATATAATATATATATATATATATATATATATATATATATTGTATATATATATATATCTATATCTATCTATCTATATATATATATATATATATATATATATATATATATATATATATAATATATATATATATATATATATATATATATAATATATATATATATTAGGGTACGCCGTAGGTTCAATGAAAAGTGAAATATAGATTATTTCGAATTTTGCAGGGTGTTTTCTTATGTAAAATTGAATTTTAAGGGTGGTTTGTCGTCTTCAACTTTTTGGTTTGAGCACTTCTTGCTATGCAAAAAATGGACTTTTATATTTATATGCAAAACATAGCTTAGCATATACCATCTTTAAGCTCACAGAAAAGCCACTTAAGTTCGAGATTCGATAAATTTTACTGAAGACAAAGTTGTAGAGCGCTAAAAATTATATCGGATGTATGCCCTCGATATTGCCGTAAGACCTACATTAAGTCCGCCAGACGCCGGCAAGCTCACTTCTCATACAAAATCGACTCGTTTTTCGGGTAAAAACCTTTTTCCTGGCAACTGGATTTTCCACGTTATTATTTGCCCAACGTAGGTGGTTTCAGGGCTGGATACTGTTTAAGGTCTAAGGTCCTATCACCAAACTCCAAAGGGCACAAAAAAACAGCGTAAGTCGGTCAAACACGCACGGTCGAAGTCCAGCTCAGCATCCAAGCATCCGGTTCGACCGTCCGCCCACTGCTGCTGCTGCCTTGGCTTCTGG
>JACEEZ010007536.1:266664-281664 GCA_016584305.1 Chionoecetes opilio
TTTTTCTTTTTGCTGGTTTTTTAGTCTGGGGTGTAAATAGGGGTAATTTCACTCTTTTTATTCAAAAGAATCCTTTTAATGGGAAAAGGTTTTTGAAATTATTTATAAAATTCTTATAGAATAAATCTAAGCCTAATTAAAACATGTTGATTTAAATACAAAAATTTCAAACGACAAGGCACTGGGGAAAGTTTTCCCTTGAAAATGTAGTAAGTAAAGTATTGTGTGGTGTGTGTTGTGTGTGTGTGGTGGTTTTTGGGTATTGTGTTGTGTGTTGGGGTGTGTTGTGTGTGTGTGTGTGTGTTGTGTGGTGTGGTGTGTGTGTGTGTGTGTGGTGTGTGTTTTTGTGTGTGTTGTGTGTGGGGGTTGTGTGTGTGTGTGTGTGTGTGTGTTGAGGCGTGTGTGTGTGTGTGTCTTTTCATCCTATCTTTTTAAAATTTATCTGCCTGCTTCCCCACTTTTTTTTTTCTCCTCTCTCTCCTCTTCTCTCTTCTTCTCTCTCTCTCTTTCTCTCCTCTTTCTCTCTCTTCTCTCTCTCTCCTCCTCTCTCCTCTCTTCTCTCCTTTTCCTCTCTTCTCTCTCTCCTCTCTCCTCCTCTCTCTCTCTTCCCTCTCTCTCTCTCTTTCTTCTTTCTTTTTCCCCCCTTTTCTCTCTCTTTTCTCTCTCTATTTCTATCTATCTATCTATTATCTATCTATCTATCACAACACACCACCACACACACACACAACACACACCACAACCACACACCCCCACACACACACACACACACACACACACACACACCCCACACACACTCACACACACACACCACACACACACACACACACACCAAAACCCCCTTGAGCAAAAACCGTTCAGCAAAAATTTTATTTTTCTCATAATTCTCGAAGAAAAGGTCAGGGGAAAGATAATTTGTGGTGTTTCAACGGCCTGGACGCTCGAGACTGTCCTTTACCTGGTTAGGGATGACGTACAGGTGAGGGGGGGAAAGGGGGGTTGGTGAGGGGGTCAATGAGTGATGGTGGTGATAATGGTGAGTGGCAACTGTGATGGTGATGGAGGTAGAGGCGTTAGGAGCATACGTAATGGTGATTGGTAGTAGTAGTAGTAGTAGTAGTAGTAGTAGTAGTAGTAGTAGGAGTAGTAATAGTAGTAGTAGTAGTAGTAGTAGTGGTGGTGGTGGTGGTAGTAGTAAGTAGTAGTAGTACTAGTAGTAGTAGTAGTAGTAGTAGTAGTAGTAGTAGTAGTAATAGTAGTAGTAGTAGTAGTAGTAGTAGTAGAATAGTAGAAGTAGTAGTAGTAGTAGAGTGGTAGTGGTAGTAGAAGTAGTAGTAGAATACTGATGGTAGTATAGTAGTAATAGTAGTAGTAGTAGAAAAGTGGTAGTAGTAGTAGTAGTAGTCATACGTATATACATACACACACACATACACGTTTTTATAATAAACTATTCAATATTCTCATCATGCAAATTGCCACTAAATATGATAAAAAGTATCTGCCCATCCCAAACATATCATCATTATCATTGTTATTGTGGGAATCATACAGGCGTGATATAATATAATACATGCACTCACAACATGTTTATCCACACCGATTCCATTATTTATTCATTCCTAATCCACAGTCGAGGCTAAAAACCGACCAACAGCATCCCTTCCAAAAAATAAATAATGATAATAATGATAATAAAAATATACACCTCGATCCTCCATCTCATCTTTCAACCCCACAACAAGAACAAAAGAACTCTGATATAGGACTCAAGACCATTCGTGCATCGGATTGAAGGTTAAGGTTTAGGATGGGATCATATTATATGGTTAGGGGGATTTTGGACAGATGATGGTAGGGGAAACTTATGTAAAGAAGATCGATAGAGGATGTGTTGAAGTATGAAAAGTTAAAATATTTGGCATTCCTTTACATATCCAAGAACGAGGGAGGAAAACACGTGGAATGGAGAGAAGATGCGAGAAGGGGAATGGAGAGCAGGAGTGAAGGAAGAGAACTACAGACATACATATGACACGAAAATATGAAATGGGAAGAGGTTAAGAGAAGATATAAAGGAATAGCAGATTTTGGAGGACTCAAGAAGGAGAAAAAGGTTGAATGGAGAAAAAAAGTAAAGCAGAAATGGAGAAAAAAAAGTAAAGGAGGGAATGAAGAAAAAAATGTCAGAGGAAAGTCAATAAGAGAAGGATAAAGGGAAATATACAATGAAAAAGTCAGAAAGAAAGTCAGAAAAATGACTGAAAACCAAAGCAGGAACAGTAAAAAAAAAGGAAATGTACAAAAATGAGGGAGGAAGAAAAGAAAAATTACGAAAAAAGAGAAAACGAAAACATATATGGAAAAAAATAGCAAAAATTATCATTATATAAAAAATCTAATAATATGTTCAATAATTTCTAGCTTGGGGATGCATAAAAAAGAAACGATGACAATACAAAACACGAGAACAGCTCAAAGAACATGAGGATGACGTAATAGTACAAGACCTAGAAAAAAAAAAAAAAAAAAACATCGAGTATTATGGCTCATAGAAGAAACAAAAATCTAATGAGGGAAGCGGGAAGACTCAAGCCCAACGGACCCATAAAGAAGACAAATAGAATGTGTTATGTACTTGGGAGTCCATTATCTGAGGGTGTTCTCGGGAAACCTTTCCTCTAGTGCATAATCTCAACGCTAGATGTCCTTAGTCTGTCTTCCTAAAAGCCTTGGGTCGTCTCTTCCTCATTCCATCTCTCACTGTCTGCTAATTATCATATATCATTAACTTGCATACTAAAACCCATTTGCACACGCCTTTCCCAGTGTCTCTCTTTCTACCTTCCTCTTCCTCCCTTTCTCTCTCTTTACCTTCCCTCTTTTTACTTCTGTACAAAAGTAAAAAGTGTACTTTTGTTTCTACAAAAGTACTTTTGGTCTTTTTTTCTTTGACTTTGATGGTCCAACTTTGATGAGTCGCGAGTTAGCTAATGCAGGTTCTCTTTGGGGTCACCTTTTACAGCTAAGTGCAATGACCTTACATGTCCTCACCGCTAATCAACGCCAAGTGATTCTCCGTTCACCTAGATACATACATGAATGAATAAACATGACGAAGGACTTAATGAAAGGTCGAAAGTAGGTCTGAACAGCTCTTGATCAACAAAATACTCGTTAACCAGTAAATCAAGAACACACACACACACACACACACACACACACACACACACACACACACACACACACACACACACACACTGGTCTATCTCGAGAGGTTTTCAATAACACGTATAATTGTACTCATGTCATGGAGTAATTAGAAGCAACACACTCGACACTTCGAGCGCATCTTAATTATGTAAAACTTCGATGCTTCATCAATATGAATAATCAAGCGCCTTCTCCCGTCTCTCAATGGCACACAGGAACCAAATTTGCTAGAAAATTGTAGATTGTTCGAATTCCACGTAAAAAATTGCACACACACACACACACACACACACACACACACACACACACACACACGCACACGCACACACACACACACACACACACACACACACACACACACACACACACACACACACACACACACACACACACACACACACACACACACACACACACACACACACACACACACACACACACACACATACACACAACGATGATAGTTGTGTTTTAATGCTACTTTCTTACGTTAGTTTCATGTAGTAATGTTACGGCGACAACAAAAACACGAAGCATAATAATTATTTCCATTATTCAAGTCCGCGTGTGTCTGGTATTTTTCTTCTATTTTTCAGGAGGAAAGGCTACCAACCCTGCATGGCCGCGCCCCGCCTAATCCCTTCCATCAGCCACGTTCCTGACGGTGGCAAAACAACCGCCCATAGACAGGGTCACTGCGGGCAGGAGGCTTCCCCTGAAAGACCTATGAATGGGTGAAAAATGTGTGGCAGACATGCCAAATAAAACCGTCCCGATCAGGTCTGATCCCCGCACACACTTCGGTGCCGCTCTGACCTTTGCATCGCGGCCAAAGGCGAATGGATCCTGGATCATGTTATCAATATATTGTAGCACTTTTATATAGTGTGTATTCCATAGCAACAAACCGTTAAACATGTCGGAAGCCAAGACTATTCAAAAGTGTTCAGAATCCCGGCGTCCTTAACTCCCGCCCGGAGGCAGAATAGCGCGGGTGTAGCCTCAACTTGAAGACTTTTTTTCATTTCAGACTATTGCGGTGAGGGTCGCCGATATGACCTTGGGTGTTGTGCTGCACAGGTATGCCGGTGCTGGGTCTTCGGCTGCCCTCAACAGCCACTTTCCACTGTCCTTAGATGTGAGGTTGAAAAAGGATGCTGTGCGATGCCGCTGCTGATCACGACGTCTACTGCGACTCAATAAGCAGGATGTGTTTCTGCATAATGAGCTCCCGAGCTGCTGTAAAGTGAGGAAGACAGCAGAACAAGGCTTTAGTTTGTACCAACCGCTAGCACGGAAAAACAACCCTCAATTGCTACAGTGATTGCTGCTGTCTGTACAGGATGGATATATATTCTATAGAACGTAATGGTAGTTTATCCACAAATCCCCTGAGGAACGCGCATCGCTAACGACCGCATTTCTTTACCGGTTCAGCCTTCGCCCTGCCCTCCTGAACACCGGTGAGCGGCCACCCGTGAGTCACATCGGAAGTCATACTGTCATCAATGTCATTCGTAAAAGAAGAAAAAAATACAGTCGCCCAAGATTAATATACATACTATATTTTTCAGTCTATAGATCTTGCAGTCGCCATTCATTCACCATTCACTTCCTTATTATTCCCTGAAACCACATGTTTAATCCATCAAATTACAAACTCGCTGTTGTATTCATGACTAAAACTGAACCCACAACCCGGCGTTCTCCGAGAAGCATGAATGGACGCCGCAGACACAGCAAGGCATTTCGATCAGTATTTTCCAAGCTCGTTCATAAAGTCTCCGTGAGAAATGCGATATCCACAGAGGTGCAGATTCTCGCTCACGTTTCCTGGACACATGTACGGTCAGGGGTGTGAAGGCAAGGAAAAAAAAGGCAAGTATATATATATCGTTCGTGATATTTATTTTCCTCCAAGCGCGTCGTCCCCGTTCTCTTCCCCCTTTTCTCCTCCTACCCATTTCGTCTGCATCTTCTTCTTCTTCTTCTCCTACTGCTCCTCTTCCTCCTTTGCATACGTTCTAATTCCGTGTATTTTCAACAATATTCCTTCTACCGCCTATCACAAAATCACGCTAAGATGCACGCTTTTCCCTTATTTCAGATTGAGGAACTTTTATACTTCCGTTTTTTTTATGAGATTATAGTCCAAGAGTAACGGACGTGTTCACCAAAGCATCGTTTAGTAAATAATATAAAAATATAAATGAATATGTAAAGTCAAAATAAAATAACTTCCTTCTAACTATTTGACTTATATCCAGTTTTCTTTCCTCGTCTCAAATTTTTCTTGGTTTTTCATTTCTCAGCACGATATTTTCTTCAAAGGTTCTCTCTCTCTCTCTCTCTCTCTCTCTCTCTCTCTCGCTCTCTCTCTCGCTCTCTCTCTCTCTCTGCCTCTCTCCTCCCCTTTCTCGTCTCTCTCTCCCCTCTCTCTCTTCTCTCTCCTCTCTCTTTCTCTCTCTCTCTCTCTCTCTCTCTCTCTCCTTCTCTCTCTCTCTTCTCTCTCTCTCTCCTCTCTCTCTCTCTCTCTCCTCTTTTCCCTCTCTCTCTCTCTCTCTCTCTCTCTCTCTCTCTCTCTCTCTCTCTCTCTCTCTCTTTAATATCTTGTAGGTTCGGTCAGGGAGGGAAAGCCAAAAACAGTCCTCAGAAATCATTAATCTCAGTAAGGAAGGTGCTGCCCTCTAGGGAGGAGAAAAAGGGAACGATTATTCTCTTACTGAATGCATGGGTGAAAAGGGACATCAGGTGTGTGTGTGTGTGTGTGTGTGTGTGTGTGTATGTGTGTTTGTGTGTAATGTAGGTACACGTGATATATATTTTTACATTGAGGAAAAAAATAATACATCGAATGCTTGATCGGGTATACTATTACAATGACATGAAAAAATATATACATATGAAAAAAATTGCTAACGAGAGATGACATATGTATGAGAGAGAGAGAGAGAGAGAGAGAGAGAGAGAGAGAGAGAGAGAGAGAGAGAGAGAGAGAGAGAGAGAGAGAGAGAGAGAGAGAGAGAGAGAGAGAGAGAGAGAGAGAGAGAGAGAGAGAGAGGAGAGAGAGAGAGAGAGAGAGGAGAGAGAGAGAGAGAGAGAGAGAGAGAGAGAGAGAGAGAGAGAGAGAGAGAGTTATCATCCATTATATATTTGTTCCCAGTATTTGGAACTACCAACAAAGAAGACGACCTGTGAATCGCATATTGGAACAAATATCAATAGAAAATTTCTATCGACAGAAAAAAAAAGTCGGCAAAATCTGACAAAATAGCAACGAAATTATAGCCCAAAAGATATAAATACAATAAAACAAAAAAAAATAATCAAAATAAAGATACATTTCATCGTAGATTTGGAGAAAAAACTGATAAAGATAGAATAACGATGAAATAAGTGAATATATTTATAGTTTCATATTTTTTTTCCCTCGATAATATCTGGTTAGCAGTTCGAACATATTCATTTATCAGGACGAGTAATGAGATACAGGCAGGTTTGTAGCCGTACACACCTGCGCGATACATAATTTACAGGTGTGGGTTCAGGACGTTTCAACTTACGAAAACGAAACTACGAAATACGAAATACCTTTTATCTTTTTCTCAGATATTTCATTTCTATATTCAATAATAATAATATTGTTGGATGAATTTTGGGAATGCCATGTTTTTCCCATTTCGCTTTTTTTACATCAGATATTGTGCTGTGTTTTTCATATTTTGTTTCTTGTTGATAAAAATGTAATAGCGTTTTTATCATTTATTTTTGTTCATGCATCTTTTCTCTTTACTTTCCTTATAGGCCAGAAAATAAGCACCAAAAAAGTGCCAAGGTTGGATAAAAATGTTAACAAAGCAATATCACCTGAAATGGGTTCTTTGGAGGTATCTCTAACCACACAAAAAAGTCCACTCGAATCCACCCATGGCAAATACTCGTTTTCACTGAAAATCCTAGATGCCCGCCGCCGCGGAAGGTAAAATATTGAAATAGGCATAACTTTGCTGAAAATCAACATAGAAACACAAATAAAGTGTCTAATCCTACTCATTTTGAGGTGCTCTTTCACTTGGAAATATTTTCAAGGTCATATAAGGTGGCATTCATGCTCAAACGTCAAAATCAACGTCATTTTTGGTATAATATTGAAGGAAAATGTGAAAATTATATGATCCTCTGAACATATCTGTGCGACTATTACACCAGTACGATTGAGAAATGTATATACGTGTATGCAACGCATTTAGTAATACTTTTTTCTTTTATTTCCAGATCTGAGATTGTGATGGCATCCCCCAAGACAGATGCGGCGTGTTTAATTTGTAGAGACACTATTTCATTTATAAACGATGAATATTCCAGCGTTGGACGCAAAGGCCTCACTTCCATTAATAAATTCACCCATATACACAATGAACTATATCCAACGAACCCCATCCCAATAAATAAATTTGATGAAAATGGAAAGCAATATGTCCACACATCATGTCGCAAAAGTCACACAAACAGCAGACGATATGAGCAGATCGGTAAACGCCAACATGTCGATGAAACTGGTCCTACCTCACACAAAATGCGATGTGATACTAAAAAATTCTCATTTCACACTGATTGCTATCTCTGTGGGATGCATGTTGATCAGGAGAAGGCCAGAAAGTATCCCACCAATGTTGAATATGAATTCAGCCATGTTAGGCTCCTCACTGTGTCAGAGACAATCTTGCAAAGATGTAATGAACGTCGCAAAACTCATCCAGACTCTTGGGCTGGTGCAGTTCCACATCGACTTGCATGTATTAATGATTTACCAGCAGAGGAGGCCATTTACCACCGCAGATGTTTCCAATATTACATGTCTCCACGAAATCTTACAATTGACATGTTACCTACAAACAAGGATGGAGCACCACCTCGGGAACGAGGACGTCCTTCTGGTACCATCGATGAAATGCAGAGATCGTCTTTCATGCACGTTATTGAATTTCTGGAAAACAATGATGATGAAACTGTCACTCTAGATGAACTCTATGAAATCATGGAAAGCCATGCAACCAGTGGAGAGGTTTATTCCAAAAATTCTTTGCAAAGGCAACTCTATGCACATAATGGGAACAGAGTATCGATAACTTCAACGAAAAAGCAACCACTGACTGTCACACTCACATCTAACGTGAAGCAGTTGATTCAGGATGCGCACTCAAAAATGAAGGACAACCCCGATGACATGGATTCGTTGATCAAAGTTGTCGGCACCTATATCAGGAATGAAATAAAGATGCAGTATGTGTCGCCAGAGAAGCTTCCGCCAACATCTGATGCAGCCATTTTCCATAGTCATCGCGCATACCATCAGGTTCAGACATGGTGTGTTAATGATCTTCCTGCAGAAGAATGGGGCTGGACGACTTCTCCTTCTGGCTTATATCCCGTCAAAATGTCTCAGCCGTCGGCACCTGATCGACTACTTAAGATAATACGATGCAATTGTGGTGGAAATTGCAACACAAGCAACACATGTACATGCTGCAAAAATGGGCTCCATTGCACTCCAGCTTGTGGTCATTGCAAGGGCATTACCTGTTTGAACCTGGGGATATTAAGAAAATGAGGTGGAAAACGATGATGATGAAACGGGACTATAAATAAATTAATGTGTTTGAAAGTCACTTTGGAATATACACATATACATATTTATATACATATATACATACACAATATACACAATACAATAATACATATGTAAAAGATTATAGCCGGTTGTTCAGACAATTAATTTTGTTTATTTTAAGGTAATTTTAGGCCAAAATTTAGATTTTTCGAGGATTTCAGTATGAACACATCCTTGAATCTCTTCCAAAGTAACTTTAAATGAAAGAGCACTTCAAAATTAGTAGGAAGAGACACTTTATTTGTGTTTCTATGTTGATTTTCAGCAAAGTTATGCCTATTTCATTATTTTACCTTTCGCGGCGGCGGGCATCTAGGATTTTCAGTGAAAACGAGTATTTGCCATGGGTGGATTCGAGTGGAATTTTTTGTGTGGCTAGAAATACCTCCAAAAAACCCATTTCAGGTGAAATTGCTTTGTTAACATTTTTGTCCAACCTCGGCCCTTTATTGCCTGGCCTATTATAATGTTTGTGTGAGATGGGACTGTTACTAAGGACGTTACTATGAATTATTACTGCTGCGAATTGTTACCGTTACCTATTGCAAGCTGTTACCGTTAATGAGGAAGATTATAAGAGCGTTATTATTTGTTGTTGTTATAGGCAGTTTTACCCTTTCCCGTATGATACATATACACTATTTTTTCGAATTGAAATATCTTTTGTTTGCCTTAGACGAGGACTTTCTATAAGTATATTCTATCTCGTTTACCTTTAATAGAAGAATAGAGGGAGACAAATAACGGTAAGGATAATAATAAGAATAATTATTAGAAAAAAAATTAACAAGGAGAAGAATTACAATAACAAACATTTCGATGCTCAATGCCCTTGTATCTTCACCAGTACCACCAGCACAACCACCACCACTACCTTCACTCTAACCTTTACCCTTCTCTTGGTCATGATATCGCTGTAAAGAGGAACTACAAATGCCACTACAGACAAAGAAGAGGAGGAGGAGGAGGAGGAAAATGAAATAAATGCAAAAGACCACCCACAAAAAAAATATTTGCTGCTAAAAAGAAAAAGAAAATCTCAGCCAGCTAACTAAAAACTTGGCAAAATTAGTCAATACATTTACCCTTATGATCCTAAAATACCGATTTTTGTTTATATATTTCGCTTCATCCCCTTATAGAAAATTTTAGGAGGCGATATTCTCTTAAAAAGAATTAACGGGATCCTTCCACGGATATTTAGTAGGAGGAGGATGAGGAGGAGGAGGAGGATGATTACATAGGATTACATAGGAATAACAGACACCAGGAGACCTATTGGTCCATAGCGAGAGTATCTGCTGAACTACATACTACTAACTATCAACTACTTGTAAGAAAACAGTTGGAAAATGATACCATGTCCCTAAAGAGGATAGGAACATGGAAGTTTCATAGTGCAGAATGATAGGATATAAAAAATACTAACTACAACTACCACTACCACTACAACTAATTGATACGGGGGACTAGATACGAATTCGCACTATCAATACCCATTTACTTTACAGTGCGCGTCAAGTCTGTTTTTGAATGTAGTTATTGTGCTGGCTCCGACAACATTTGCTGGTAACTTGTTCCACCGATCAACGACTCTAACATTGAAATGATTTTTACGGAGATCGGTGATGCAACGTTGACCGTTTAGTTTTAAACCATTATTTCTTGTTGTCACTTGAGTTGAAAGCTCGAATAGGTTCTCTTGATTAATGACATCAAAACCTTTTAGGATCTTAAAGGTTTCTATCAAGTCCCCACGGATTCTACGATCCTTTAAGGAAAACATATTAAGTTTCCGCAGTCTCTCTTCATAAGATGAATTTCGCAGAGATGGAATTTGTTTGGTTGCTCTTCTTTGCACTGATTCCAATTTGGCTTGATCTTTTACGAAACAGGGCGACCAGAATTGAACGGCATATTCCAAGTGCGGCCTAACCAAGGACGTGTATAATTGTGTCATTACTTTCGGAGTTTTATGTTCAAAGTTACGTTTAATAAAGCCCAACATCATAAATGCCTTTTTACTGGCAGCTAGGCAATGCGGACTGGTTTTCAGATCATTACTGATGATGGATGACACCTAAATCCTTTTCCTGCTGTACTTCAGTTAACGATTTATTTTGCATTTGATAGTTATATTTGAGGTTATCGTTGCCCATATGCATTACTTTACATTTATCGGAATTGAATTTTAATAGCCGTTTATCACTCCAATCTGATAGTTTGTCGAGATCACTTTGTATGAGTTCGCAGTTTTCTCTAGTATATGCTTTACCGCCTAATTTGGTGTCATCTGCAAATTTCGATATTTTAGATACAAGTCCGCAGTCCAGATCGTTGATATATATCAGAAAAAGAGTAGGACCCAAGACCGAGCCCTGAGGCACCCCACTAGTGACATCTAACCAATCAGATGCCTCGACATTTATTACTACCCGTTGTTTACGATTTGAAAGCCAATCGCCAATCCATGAACATAATTGCTCTCCTAACCCATGTGCCCTTAGCTTGATCAACAGTCGCTTATGGGGAACTGTATCGAAGGCTTTCTGAAAATCATTGTAGTAATCTTGAGACGCTGCATATGATGATGATGATGATGATGATGATGATGATGATGATGATGATGATGATGATGATGATGATGATGATGATGATGATGATGATGATGATGATGCATTTGATGATGATGATGATGATGATGATGATGAAGGTGGAGGAAGAGGGTAATAAACAAACAAAATAAAAAAAGGACGAAAATGTATACAAAAATGTGAATTATACTTTGAATGAATAATAATTGAATATAAACACACACACACACACACACAAACACACACACACACACACACACACACACACACACACACACACACACACACACACACACACACACACACAGACACACAGACACACACACACACTTACCGGGAGGAGCGGAAACATATGGGCTGTTTCCTTAAAACCCGAGCCAATGTCCACCCAGCAGTGAATGGGTACCGGATGTTAGCCGGGGTTTGTGACCTGCTCTCCGGGGTGGTGGCTTTGGCCAAAACTAAGCACTAAGGATGAATGATAAAAATGTTGATATGGAGACGGGGCCATACGAGCGTCGCTCTGGCCCTGTAAAAATACAACTAGATGAATACAACTAGATGAATACACACACACACACACACAACGCTATTCTATGTCTACTTTAACCACCTATTCCAACCCTAACAATAAAAAATATAAAGTTCAAACTATCCGCATCCAAAAAAAAGTTAAATGAAAGAATATTTATACATAAACAAATGAATACATGGATAAAAGAAGAAAAAAATGTCATAAGGGGAAGAAAAATACAACATAAAATCCTTGTATACAAAATTCCTTACTCCATTTCGACTTCAGGAGAACCACTGTTGCAACGAAGCTGAACTAAAGAAAGTCACGGGAGTAAGAAAAGAGAGACCAAAAAAGCAAACAGAAATTCACGAAGGAGGAGTAAAAAAAAGGGGGAAAATCACAGAAAGAATAGCATTTGAGGGTACGAAGTGATGTTAAGGAAGGAAGGAAGGAAGAAAGGAAGGAAGGAAGGAAGGAAGGAAGGAAGGAAGATAAGGAGGGAAGGAAGAAAGTAAGGTAGAAAGGAAGGAATAAATGAACATAAGAACATAACAAAGGAGTAAGCTACAAGAGGCCGTGAGACCTACACGAGGTAGTTTATGTTTCTTAACTCTACCTATATCGACCTCTCTTCCCCATCCATGAATTTATCCAGACTCATTTTAAAGACCCCAATAGACTCCGCATTGACCACCTGACGACTGAGTCCATTCCAATCATTGACCACCATCATTCCCATTGTGAACTAGTATCTCCCTATTTCCTTTTTAAATCTATGCTTTTCCTGCTTCAATCCGTTACTTCTTGTTCTACTCTGCTTACTAGCCGTAAGAACTTTTCCTACTTCGTCTATATCGTATCCCTTTATCCACTTAAAAACTTCTATCAGATCGCCCCTTACTCTACGCTTCTCGAGTGAGTGTAATTTAATAACTTTAATCTCTTCTCATAACTAAAGTTACGCATCGAATGAATAATTTTGGTCATCCTTCTCTGCACTGATTCCAACAAGGCAATATCCATCCTGTAATACGGAGACCAAAACTTAACCTCTTAGTCTAGGTGAAGTCTGACTAGAGCCAAATAAAGCTTTAGAATAACCTCAGCACTTCTACTTTTAACACTCCTGGAAATAAATCCTAACACCCTGTTGGCTCGATTTCTAGCCTCAATACATTGATTCCTAGGACGGTGGTCTGAGCTTACCCGCACTCCCAGATCTTTCTCACCTTTTGATCTTTTCAGCGATACAATGCGTATGGTGTACCTATTATCAGGAATTTTCCTACCAACATTCATTACGCTACACTTATCAATATTAAGTTCCATCTGTCATCTATCTACCCACTCATTTAATTTGTCTAAAACTCCTTGCAAGATATTTAAATCAGACTATGATCTAATAGTCCTACCTACCTTAGTATCATCCGCAAACTTGCTGATATCACTACAAATCCCACTATCCACGTCGTTGATGTAAATTAATAATAGTAATGGACCCAAAACAGACCCTTGTGGAACCCCACTTGTTTCCTGCCCCCATTCAGATTTAGAACCATTAATTGTAACCCTTTGTTGCCACATACTTAGCCAAGATCTAATCCAACGAAGATCCTTTCCATCTATTCCAAGAGCCTTAACCTTATTTAAGAGTCTACCATGTGGCACCTTATCGAATGCCTTACTAAAGTCCAGGTATACTACATCATAATCCTCATTATTATCTGTTGTTTCATAAACTTTCCTATAAAAACTCACAAATTTAGTGAGATATGATTTACCTTTGGTGAACCCATGTTGTGAAACATTTACCAAACTATGCTTTTCTAGATGCTCTCTTGTTTTATGCAATAACACATTCCAATAATTTACCAACCACTGACGTCAGGCTAACGGGTCGATATTTTGAAATTAAAGCTCTATCTCCCTTCTTAAATATGGGAACTACATCTCCCTTCCTCCACATTAACGGCACTTCCCCTATATCAATCGATTTCCTAAAAATCTGCACTAACGACCCACTAACAACCTTTTTGCATTCTTTTAATACTCTGGGATAAACTTCATCTGGTCCTGGTGACTTAAAATTCTAGATTCTGTCTATACCTTCTTTTACCATTTCCCTAGTTATCACAACATCGTTGAGTTTCTCATCATCCTCTCTTCTAAACATCTGTTCACTATCAGATACCTTGTGTTTATCCTCCTGAGTAAAAACACTTCAGAAATAATAATTTAAAATTTTATACATATCCTCTGCCGTGCTTACAATCTCCCCCTGCTAATTTTTTAATGGCCCCACTAATTCCCTAGTCTTTGTCTTATAAGACCTGAAAAAATACCTTAGGATCGGTCTTTGCCTTCCCTGCAACCTTAATCTTATAATTGTTGTTTGCTGCGCTTGTTAATTTTTTCACTGTTCTAGCCATCTCATTATACTGCTCTCTGTTCACCTGCCCATCCTTAACTTTCTTATACATGTCCCTTTTTACCCCTATGTTGTGTTTTAATAGCTCAGTCATCCACTTGGGCTCGTTTTTTCCTGATCTTATCGCCCTATAAGGAATATTCTTTTTCTGACCTGCTATTAAATTGCGGACAAAGGTATTATAATCATTTTCCGCACTGACCTCACCTATACCCCCCTCCGTCCCGACCACAGATCTCATCTCACACTCCCTGTAGCCCCTGTTGATCCCTTCCAGGAGTTTTCTTAATCCTACATAAATAGCCTCTCTGAAGTTAGATACTGTATGCTTATTAACACTTCTACTTCCTACCTCCCATTTTAAGCAAATCTGATTTCACAATGGTCGCTTTTCCCTAACGTACCTCCAACTTCCACCTCAGTAACTAAATCTTCCCTGTTTGTTAGCAATAAATCTAGAATATTATCTCCCCTAGTAGGCTCCTTGATTGCTTGCTTTAGGAAGTTATCTTGAACTAGTTTTAACAAATCCTCTGCGTCATTGTCTCCTATAATTAAATCCCAGTCAATGCTTCTA
>JACEEZ010007536.1:286664-294164 GCA_016584305.1 Chionoecetes opilio
GTAAAACCGATTCTCGCAGTCTGACGTTTGCACAAAATCAGTGCACTTAAGTCCTTTTCCAGACGGGCCCACATTTTGGCGTGTAACATCCTTGAACATTTGCAGGCCAGTGGGGCCCAAAGATAGCCCGGGGTGCTGGCCGCCCAAATCCATCCAATCCCCCTACCTTTAAATTCCTCGCTACATCCATGTAAATTTTTCCCACCCTCTCCCAAATTTGGATTTGGGTTCCCACCTGGGCCCTTGTCAAAAATCTTCTCCATTTTCCCAAAGGCCTTTGGTTTATTTTGCCCTTTGTGCATTTTGACTAACGCCCCCTGCAGGGTGGAAGCTGAGGGACTCTCATCTCACCTTTTTTAACACAGAACAAGTGGTCCTGAGATTAGTGCCCTTAAGTAAAATGCTCCCTTTTGGGGACATAGAGGAGCATGTAAAAACACTCTATTTTGTCCATCAGTTCTGAGGAGGGGTTCCCATTCCTGGCCCCCGGGTTAAATGTTTTTTTCTGTTTTCCCCTTTTGGCCCACAAAATTTTAGAGAAATCCCTTCCCTTTACCTGCGAAAGCCCCTGGTAGTGTCACTTTCCAGTGTATGCATGTATCCCAATAAGAGCTTGCAGACATCTATGCCGATAGGGGCAGGATTTTCCCGATGAAACTAATTTTTCTGGGTTCTATTTTTTTTTCCCCCATTTGGGGGAAATAAGGGGGCCCCTATTTTGGTCATGGAATGAAAAACACATGATAAAGACATCTGTACCCTCTGCGCATATCAAAAACACCTGGTACCCCCTGTCTACCCAGCATGGAAAAGCAGGGAAAAAGTAGGCGCCCTTTCTGCTTCTTCCGCGGGCCACTGGAGTCGGGTCCCTTTCTTACTGCCCTGATGTAATTTTTTTAGCATTTGTAATCTACATTTTTGTATACAGTATTCTAGTATTTTTCCCCCCCTTTTACACTGGTTTCCCCATTCATGACAATAAAAGCAAAATCAGCCCGGTTTTGTTAGTTTTTCCTGTCGGGAAAAATTTCCCTCCTTTGCCTCACGATCTGTGCGCTTGTGATCCCCTGAAGTTTCTGTCCGGTCTCTTCACCCCGTCCCGATCTCACTGTTTTTGATAGAATTCTTTCGATACGTGTCGAACAAAAACATCTATTGGGTACTTTTACTTCCTTCACGAAATCCCCCATAGACAGTATTGTAGTGGCAATGTCCCCAAAACGTAGCTTGACCCAACCTGTACTTTTTGAACTAAGTTCTTTCCCATCGATCCAAAAACCCGGGATTTTGTGGGAGTTGGTCTGCTCCCTGTCACATTCTTCGGGCAAAGTTTTGGCTAAGGAAGTTTTGTTTTTTTTCCCTGAGTAATCCGTCTGGGGTAGGGGAGAGCCCGGGGTTTATTGGCCCCGGGGGGTGAGAAAAGGATGTCCTCCATCTTGAGTTTGGCCCCCTTGTGCCATCCTATGATGCCCAAACAGAAAAGGGTTTAAAGTTTCAAAGTTTTATGTCGTTCCCAGGTTTCAATACTTTATTCTTAAACATTTAGTAAATGTTTTAAAGCCTGTTTTTTTTCCCACCCGGACGTAAAAAAGTTTTGGTGGGGGGTTCGTTTCCATCTCTCATTGGGGAAAAAAATTGGAAAAACTCTTCTCTCCAATACCCATGTTTTAAATCAGGTAAAGGGGGCAATGTTCTGTGTGCCGATTAGCAGTAAATGCTTATGAGGTTTTCCCTTCTCGGGAAAAGGGTTGGCCCAGGCTAAATGAGGCCGCGACCCCGGGACACTTTTTTCCCCCATTTTTATTTATTTTTGGGCTGTGGAGATCAGCAGGATTGAGTTTTGTTTGGTTCCCCATGCACCATGCCCTTTTAGGTGTCCAAAAAATTCACTGGGGTTTACTCGGCTTTTTATGTAGTCCCTTTTTATGGCTCCTGTTTTTAGACTAAACCCCCTGACGTGCCTCCAGGATTTCTGAGTGTCCTTGTTAACCGTAACCTCAATTGTCGATCTAAGGGTTTTCACCCCCAAAGGGTTTTTGGGGGGGAACTTTTGCACTGAGAAATTTACCTTGCGGGAAAAGGCTCTATTAAAATCGGATTTTTTTTCCGGAAGATTTGTCATTTTTAGCAAAGTATGCAGATAGGGACCTGGCCCTAGTTTCTTATGTAGGGAAAAAACCATGGGATCAAAGTTCTAAGCCCTTGATGTTTCAAATCCCCGTTTTTCCCCCACGAGAAGCACGTAAAGGCCAAATATCACGTGCTCTAACCCCTGTCTAGTATGACACCAAAATTCCGTAGTTCCCAAATTTTTGTGGGGGAAAACTCCCCTTAAAACTGCCCCTGCCACAATGCTATCCAGTTTTTCTAACTCTAGGCATTATACCCTTCCCAAAAAAAAACTATTGCATTCTCGCCCCAATTTGATACCGGGCCAACCCCCCCGGCTGATCGCCCCACTACAAAAATCCCAAAATTTGGTTTTGTGGTTCGGATGATTCCCGTAACCCGTTCCCCTGGGAGGACAGCGTGGGGGACCGTCTTTTACCGTGATGCTCGAGTTGAAATTTTTAGCCTTGGGAAACCTTTTTTGACCCCTTTTTTGGGTTTTTTTCTAAAGAAATATAAAATTAGTCGCTTGGGTGTTTTAACCATGACTTATTTCCCCGCGTTTTTAACTAAACTAGCTTCTGACGTAAAACTTGCAAAGGGCCCTTTTTGCAATTTCAGCCTGAATGATCTTCAATTTTCTATAAATCCCTGTGCTTCTTCGGGGGTATCAAATTACAAATTCAAAACAAAAAAGAAAAATGTTTTAAAAAAAAAGTTTAGGTTTAGGGGAGCTTAGTTAAGGTGCAAAAAAAGTGACAGCGCTAGATTTCTTGGTGGGGTTTTTGCTTTTAAAGTTCCCCATTTTTAGTGGGTTTTCAAAACGTAAACAGTTAAACAAGATTAATTCCTTACCTTATCGAAGGGCCCCTAGGTGGGACCCCCGGGCCCTGGAAACGACCCCTCCCTCTCTCGTTTTGCCATCCCCAAACCCCCATCGGGAAAATCATTGAATATTAAAATCAGCGACTGTTTTATGAGTGGGGGAACTGAAAAAAACGAAAAAAAATGACACCCCCACAGATGGAAAAAAAAACAAATTTTCACACCAGAATTTCTGATGTTGGGCCCAAATGGTTTGCGCTTGGAAAAATTTTGTGACTTCGAGTTTTTAGTCCCCCCGAGGGGGAACTCTTTTTATACAATAGTCGAGGGGCCATAAAAAATACCCCCCCTGCTGCCCATTAAAACCCTTTCCTTTGACGGTAAAGGGGGACACAGGTCGCCGACATTTTAGCCTTGCATGGATTATTTTTTTAAAGTTTTTTATTTAAATCATACCAGGCGTCACTATAAACCATCCACCCTTTTGTCAATCATCACAGCCGTTTACTATAAAACCCTGTAATTTTTTTTTTTACCCCAAAACCCCCAAACCCACGGGAAAAAAAAACCCAACAGGCGTTAGGGGGTAAAACCCCAAAAAAAAAAAAACCGTCTTGTACCTCTTACCCCCTTTTTGTTTTTGGAATCTCGCGTCGCCCCCTCCACCTTTAGGCTCACATCCCCTCCTAGCCTTTTTGGGGGTGAGCGTCAGCCCTGTTGCACCTCCTTTGGCACGTGGTTTTTGGGAAAGGAAGATTTAGGGAAAGGGCACTTCAGGGCAGGGGAGGCAAAGCTTTTCCCACGGTTTTTTTTTAAAACAACAAAATTCCTTCTGTGTTGGGGGGTGTGTGTGTGTGTTTGTGTGTGTTTTGTGGTGTGTGTGTGTGTGTGTGTTTTGTGTGTTGTGTGGTGTGTGTGTGTGTGTGTGTTGGGGGTGGTGTGTGTGTGGGTCAAAGGGGGGCCCCTTCCAAACACTTCCGCAAACCGCAACTTCCACAAATTGCGGAAATTTCCGGGAAATTTGTTTGGGGGATTTGGGAATGGGAAATGTTTGCGGGTTTGCGTTGGAAGAAAAACTTCCCCAAACGCCAAAAAATGTCCGCAAATTTCCCCCAAATTTAACACGAAACCCGGGGGGGCTTCCCCCGGGACCCTCCACAAACGCTGCTTGCCCAGCAGTTTAAAAGTCAAATCAAAATTTAAAGGGCCCCAGTTAAACAGCGAGCATTTTTAGAGGAAGTACCGGGCCTCCCCGCCCCCTTTTTCCTGCTTTGCTTATCAAGTAGCTTTTTTTGTTGTTGTAATTTTATATAAAAATTTTCTGTGTGATGTAGTTAAAATCAATTTTAAATGTTTTAGATCTTTCTGAAAACTTTTTTTACGTGGGACCCAAGGTCGCAAAATAAATAGAAAAATGATTTTGGGGGGTTGCGGGGGTGATTTTGTAAAAAATCACCCCGTTCCCCAAGGGGATTTAGTTAAAGTCCCTTTTAATTTTTCGTGTGCTCCTACCCGAGATTAAAGAAATAACCCCCGTAGTTTTTGAAAAACAAACCCAAATATTTAAATTTTATGACACTTTTCGCTTATGATAATACAAATTATGAGCAAGGAGAGGTGATTAGAGGGGCCTTAAAAACCCGGAGTAGGGCACCGCGAGCAAAACAAAGAGTTTTGTAAGTGTATGCTCCCGGCTGGTGACTGTGTTTTTTGCTTACAATGATTTTGGGGTCTGCTGTAGAGCTAAATATTTCTTGCCAAAGGGGTGTGTTGTGAGTGAATTAGGTTAGCGATGGTGGGGCGACAGCCCCCCTCTTGCCTTATCGGTAGGCGAAATTGAAAGTTTCGAAAGGGTTTTAAACCCTTTTAACATCCCCCCCCCCTTTTCGGGACCTTTTTTTTAATGGGGAATTTTAATTGGGTTTTGGGGGTTCCCTAGACTCCCGGGGACACGTTCCTCATCTTATTTATTCTTGGCTGCTGGAATCACATGATTGTTTTTAAATTGGTTACCATGCACCATGTCTCTTGGGTTGTCCAAGAAATTCACTGCGGTACTCTGCTGTTATGTAGTACCTTTTGATGGCTCCTGCTTTTAGGCTGAACCCTGACGTGCCTCCAGGAGTCTGAGTGTCCTGTTAACCGTAAACCCAATTGTCTGATCTACAGGTATCCGCCCCAAAGGGATTATTGCTGGACCTCTGCACGGGAAAAAATTACCTTGCTGGAAGGCTCTATGTCCCATCGGATTTTTTTCGGAAGATTTGTCATTTCAGCAAAGTATGCAGATATGTACCTGGCTAAGTTGATCTTTCGTAGGCAAAACACCATGGATCAAAGTTCTAATGCCATTGATGTGCAAATCCAGTTTCCCTCCGAGAAGCACGTAGAAGGCCAAGTATCACGTGCTCTACCATGTCTATGTATGACACCCAAAAATTCCCGATAGTTCCCCCATTGTTGTGGCGGATAACTCCCATAAAGCTGCCACTGCCACAATGCTATCACATGTTTTCTAACTCTAGGCATTTATACCTTCCCAAAAAACACTATTAGCATTCTCGCCCTAATTTGATACCGACCAACCCCCCAGGCTGATCGCCTACTACAAGTCATACATTAGGTTGTGTGGTTCGTATGATTCCTGTAACCCGTGCCTCCTGTAGGACAGCGTGAGACCGTCCTTCACCGTGATGCTCGAGTTGACTTTGAGCCTTGAACCTTCTTGACCCATTTCTGGGTTTTTTCTATGAAATATAAAATGTTAGTCGACTTGATGTATAAGCCATGACTTATTTCCAGCGTTTTGAACTAGCTAGCTTCCTGACGCTAACACTTGCATGTCTTCTGCACTTTCAGCCTGAATGATCTATCAATTACTATAAATTCCCTGTGCTTCTTCGGGGCATATCAGAATTACACTTCAATACAAAAACTGAAACTGTTCTTAATAAAAATGTTTAGTGTTTAGTGTAGCTTAGTTAAGGTGCAAAAGAAGTGACAGCGCTAGATACATATGGTGGCGTTAGCTTTGAAAGTTCCCCATTTTACGTGTGGTTGTCAATACGTAAACAGTTAACAAGATTAATTCCTTACCTTATCGAAGTGCCCGTCAGGTGGCACCAGCGGCCATGGAGCGACACTCGTCTCTCTCGTCTGCCATCCAAACCACATCTGTAAAGTCAGTGAATATTAAATCAGCGACTGTTATATGAGTGGAACTGAAACACGACAAAATGACACCCACACAGATGGAAAAAGAAACAAATTTGCACACCAGATGCTGATGTTGGCCAAGTGGTTAGCGCTTGGAAAAGTTGGTGAGCTTCGAGTTTGAGTCCTCCCGAGGGCAACTCTTTGTATACAATAGTCGAGTGGCCATAAAAAATACCCACATGCTGCCCATTAACCTTACCTTTGACGGTATGGAGGACACAGGTCGCCGACATGAGCCTTGCAGCTGGATTATTTTCTTATGTTCTTATGTTAAATCATCCCAGGCGTCACTATAAACCATCCATCTGTTAGTCAATCATCACAGCCGTCACTATAAACCATGTATCCTATAGCCAACCATCACAGCCCACGTGGAAATAAAAACCCTATACAGGCGTTAGGGGCTAAACCCTAAAAAAAAAAAATCCTGTCTTGTACCTCTTCAGCCCCATTTTCGTTTAGGAATCTCGCGTCGCCACCTCCACCTTCAGGCTCACATCCCGTCCTCGCCTGTGGGGATTGAGCGTCGAGCCCTCGTTGACACTTCCTTCGGCACGTGGTTCTGATAAGGAGATTTAGGGAGGACACTTCAGGTGCAGAGAGGCAACGCTATCCCACGGTTTTTAGAGACAAGCAAAATATTCCTTCTGTGTGTGTGTGTGTGTGTGTGTGTGGTGGTGTGTGTGTGGTGTGTGTGTTGTGTTGTGTTTTGTGGTGTGTGGTGTGTGTGTGTGTGTGTGTGTGTGGGTGTGTGTGTGTGTGTGTGTGTGTGTGTGTGTGTGTGTGTGTGTGTGTGTCAAAGGTGGGCACTTCCGCAAACACTTCCGCAAACCGCAACTTCCACAAATTGCGGAATTTCGAATTCGTTTGCGGATTTGCGGAAGTGTAAATGTTTGCGGATTTGCGTTTGCAGAAACACTTCCGCAAACGCATAAATGTCCGCAAACTCCCAAATTTGAACACGATTCCTGGGCGGCTTCGCGCACCGTCCAGCAAACGCTGCTTGCCCAGCAGTGAACAGTCAAATCAATTAAGGCCGCAGTTATCAGCGAGCATTCTCAGAGGAAGTACGCGACCTCCCAGCCCTTCTTCCTGCTTTGCTTATCAAGTATGCTTTTGTTGTTGTTGTAATTCATATAAACATTATCTGTGTGATGTAGTAATATCATTGAAATGTTTTAGATCTTACTGAAATCTTTGTTACGTGGGACCCAAGGTCAGCAGATACTAGAAACATGATTTGGCGGTTGCGGGCTGATCTGTAACATCACACGTTCCTAAGCCGACTCAGTCATGTCTTCTATTATCGTGTGCTCCTACCCGAGATTATGAAATAACCACAGTATGTTT
>JACEEZ010007536.1:299164-314164 GCA_016584305.1 Chionoecetes opilio
TTTTGAGTTTTTAGGTCGTTATATTTATGTGCATATTGCCCTTAAGATAGGTAGCACACAACAGTGCACCTTTGGGCTTCATGTATATGTATGTCTAAAAAAAAAGAGAGAGAGAGAGAGAGAGAGAGAGAGAGAGAGAGAGAGAGAGAGAGAGAGAGAGAGAGAGAGAGAGAGAGAGAGAGAGGAGAGAGAGAGAGAGAGAGAGAGAGGAGAGAGAGAGAGAGAGAGAGAGAGAGAGAGGAAGAGAGAAGAGAGAGAGAGAGAGAGAGAGAGAGAGAGAGAGAGAGTGAGAGTAACGAGGCTCAACAAGACCCATCCACCTACACGAGGCCATTCCGGCAGGTAATCGCTTCCACCCTGGTCATTAGAGGAGCGCAGGGCAAGCATCCACCCGGCCAGACAAGGAAAGGTAAACAAAGCGGCGTCGCATCCCCTCCTGCCTCCTGCCTATTAACCATTAAGGCAAACAACGTAATTTCCATTGTAATTTAACGACCTTAAGTCTATTTTGTATGAATGTAAGCAATATTCTATATATATGACCTGTTAAAACACTTGTTCACTATCAAATTTTGTATATTAAGCTATTTTTTTTTAATGGCTAACATATGATGATATATAGCAAAGGAAAGATCTGGGCGTGACAGGGTTTATTAGAATCCCTATTTTGTTCAAGAATGCGAGATGTAATGTCATCATGCTTTTGATATTTCAGGTTGTATTGCAAATATATTCATGATCGATCGTTTGCAAGTGGTTTAGCTTATAATCTAGCAGTGACGTGTATATACTGTACGTATGTAGGGTGTTAAATGTTTCGGCACTATATTACTCTAACCATTCTGCGTTTAATTTTTTTATGTATATGTAGTTCAGTGGGTAGTTTAGATCTTAATGACTGTTGGGCCTGTAATTAGTGTTGGGTAGTTTATCTTTGGGAAACAAGCGTTAGGCGGCGCTGATCGTACATCGACGTGGCAGGAATCACGTGATCAAGCGAGGTGGGCTCAGAGACGGAGGAAGGTGTAGGAAAGAGACGACGTAACCACTCCACCACGGCCGGACTGCTGCCGTACTCTGTGCAAGCAACACCTACCCGCCTACTCAGCAGTTGCACCTGTTTAACACTTGTTTGTTGCTGTCCATTCTTACGATTCTTAAGTAAAGATGGGGAAAACGCAAGTTTGTTTAAATTACTGCCACAAGCTATCGAGGGCAGTCTGTGGGACAAGTGAAGAAAGTTAATTTGATGTAAAGCTGTTACGAGCTAGAGTGTGTGATGAAACAGCACACGTCTGTGGTGGAGTGGATGGAGAATGCGGAAATCGTGTTGCCAAACTCAGAGGAGTCAGGATAGAGCAAGTATGATTCCCCTTCGCTTGACGGGTGGTGCCTTCGCATGTGTATGCAGCTGTCTGAGGAGGACAGGAAAAATACAGAAAAAGTGAAGGAGGCGTTGTGGCTGCGTTTGGTTTGTGATCCCTACGTAGCCTACGAACACGTTTATCGGCAGGAAATTACGCACTGGAGAATCACCTGATGGGTTCCTGGCCTGAGCTGCAGGCGCCCTGGCGTCCCGGTTTCGGTGGAATGACCGACAAGGCTCTGAGCTGTGCCCTTGTGATGGGCTGCCAGAGGACGTCCGCCCAGCTGCTCTACTAAAGCGCGATTGGTTGGTTCACGTATGGAACTCTCGATTTGGATCAGATTCTGGCGCGGGCGAGGCGGTCATCAGGGACGGGACAATTCCCAAGGGTCGTCCGAGGCGTGCCTTGGGCGGCAACCAGCCTACACGGCGCTGCATCACGCGTCGGCGCTACTAGTCAACCGATTGCTATCCTGTGCAGTGGCCCAACATCACTTCGCCAGGGACATGCTTAATTTCGCCACAGGGAGAAGGGCTGGGTGGTGAAGCAATGCGTATGGGGGATGGTCTGTCCGGCGTGGTGTGAAGTGGTTACCGGTGTGGTCGGTTGAGGCCACTATGCTCTGTGTGCCCGGGAAACGAGCGTAGAGAGGAGGCGTCAGAGCGCAGCTCTCTCTTGCAGAGCCAGTTGAACGAGGCGCTATCAGTGCTTATGTGAGTGGGACGGTGTCAAGTGTCGTATGTTGGTGGACACCGGGGTTCGCAAGCATTGCCACTGTCTCGGCTGCAAGGAGTGGAAGAAGGGTATCGTCAGCATGGACTACCTGAGCGGGAGGAGTGGCAGTGCGAGGGAGAAACAGGCACTGTACGCCTCCAGCTCAGTGGCGGAGCTTTTACCACGTCCGTGTTAGTGTAACTGCAGTGAATGCCTATTGGTTTGAGTGTATTCTCGGCCAGGGATGGTGATAAGGCACTCGATAGGGGTCACAGTTGTACGCACGGAATGGTGTGCGTTTCGGTGTAGAAAAGTCTTGAGTTTGCCCGCGGCTGCCAAACACCGGCGTAGCTGTTGACGTGCGTGGACTTCAGTGCTAATCGACCCCTGTGACTAATTCTTGGCCGGTAGCCTGGAAATGGTCAGAGGGTTAAGGAGCCTGATGTATTAAGAATAAAGTAGAGTCATACTCAGTACCCCCTCGACGCCAGGGACTTGTACGAAGCGGACGTTAGAGAGCTGGATCAATGCTGGCGGCTAATTCCTGATGACGAAAGTCAATTCGGTCCAGCCAAGGGGCTTGATTACACTGATGGCGGTGTACAGCACAACAAAAGGAAGTGCGTCCTGTGATTGGACTTAAGGAGCTCAACACACCTACATGAAGTGTTTCGGCAGATTCCTGACGCATGTGTGCAGACCAGACTACGAGAGTGGCGCAGACAGGAGTGAATGTGCTGTGGTGGACTTGGCGAAAGCCTATCTGCAAATTAAGATCCACGACTCTTTGTGGCCGTACCAGACCGTGATGTTTAGAGGCCAGAGGTGGTATTGTCTGACGCGGCTGGGATTCGGTTCTGAACGTGCCTCCGCTATTGATGAAGGCTGTACTGAAATGACGTGTGCTCTCACAAGGCCCAGATGTAAGGAGGGGGACGTCAGCATATTATTGACGACATCCTTGTGAACGAGGACGTTGTTAAAACCAGCTGTGTGAGAAGTAATCTCCGGAACTTTGGGTTAAACTAGCAAGCCACCATAAGAGTACTTAATGGAGCACGAGGATTGGGACTAAAAGTCTGGGGGAGCAGGGAGTTAGTTGGGAGGAGAGATAACGAAAGTGAATGACGTGCCGAGTGAGATTCACGCGGCGGAGGAGAGTGTTTTCTAGTACCGCGGCAAGCTGGTGCGCCACTACCCTGTGGCGGCTGGCTGCGAGTGGGCACGGCGTTCATCAAGCAGAAGAGCAATCACCTCACGGAGAGATGCGGATGAAGTGTTGCCGATGAAGAATTGAGAAGACGCTTGAGAGAGACTCTGGATGAAGTCAGGAGAACGACCCAGTGCAAGGACGATGGAACGTGAGAGGTTGACAAGGCCAAGGTTTGGGTGGACGCCAGCCTCTCTAGCAATCGGTGTCGCAGTTGGATTCGACGGGCGCGTCATCGAAGACCCAGTGGCTGCGTAAGGAAGGACTCCTGCCACATCAACAATGCTGAGCTGGATGCAGTCATCAAAGGTTTGACCTTGCATGGGCTTGGAAGATCAAGGAAGTGGAATGAAAAGATGGTTTCTCGACAGTACATCGGTGGATCACAGATGGCCCTTCTCGGGGGGAAGAAGCAGACTCAAAACCAAGGCTGCAAACGGAGTGCTTATCAGGAGAAGAGTAGGGATTGTGCTGTCGCTGATGGAGCAGTGTGGACTACAGCGGTCAGTCACCCTTCGTGCCTTTCATAACAACAGGACTGACAGTTAACACGCGTGCCACAGCGCTGGTTGAGGTTCCACTGTCTACACCAGAGCTGGGCAACCTATATGTGCAAAAAAAAAAAAAAGGGGCAGGCGTTGAATTTACTGAAAAATCGCAGGATTACATATTCCGCAGGGAAATTCCAGGGTGAAACGTACATCTTTATTTCTGAAGAGAACCAACCCAACAGTAACAGGCGGCAGGTGCACGCTGTCGTCGCCGGACGGTGAGGCGTGGGGCAGTCCATCGATCCAGCACCGTGAAGTGGTTGGAAGGACAAGCCTGGATGTGCGAACAGTATGGCAGAGGGTTGGTATGGATATTACCCACTGCTAGGGTAGGCCGGTAAGTGACTCCTGATAGACTGTGGTCATCGAGATTTGCCATCTGGCGTTCGGCTGAGGCTTCGACCAGCGAAAACAAACATCAGCCGAGCAGCTGGAAGCAGTGTTCTCGGAACGTGGGCACCAGAAGAATTGTTAACAGATAAGGACATGCTTTTCGCAGCAGAATGTTTTGCTGACATCGCATCTCGGTGGTGTGTGGTGCTTCGTTTTCGATGTTGCCGCATGTTCCTCCGGAACGCGAATAGTAGAGAGGTGCCACCGTAACTATAAAAGTCATTGCTGTATGTCAAGAAGCGTCTGTAAGCGGAAGCAGTGTACCAACAACCTGATGCCTCGAGGATGACTGCACGTGTCAAACGCTCCCCTGCAAATATGCCTGTACCAGTACTCTGTCAGAGTATGCGGAGTGGACCCTGCCATGAGGAGGACACGGAAGTGCAAGTGGAGCAGCCCGTAACAGGCTGGGGATGAAGTGGGGTAAAGGCCGCCAACATTCGCTGTGATGGACGTCACAGAAGGGGCCATAATCACGAGAGTTATGTTTGACAGGCGGTTTGAAGTCATGGAATGCCCCTCCCACGTAGAGATCTTCCACCGTTGCACGGACACACGATTCTGAAGTAGAAAGCGTCACCAGGATGGCGGGTCGAGGAAGCTCTTATTCAAACTCCCTGGTCAAGTGAAGTGAGAGAAGAATCTGGCTAAGAGGAATGATGCAGATGAGCCAGAACCGGAGTTGCCGAGGCGTTCCTAAAGGATCAGAAGGGCTCGAGTATGCGACCTGTGTGATTAGTATATCATGGGGGAGTGTAGTTCAGTGGGTAGTTTAGATCTTAATGACTGTTGGGCGTGTAATTAGTGTTGGTTAGTTTATCTTTGGGAAACAAGCGTTAGGCTCGTACATCGAAGTGGCAGGAATCACGTGATCAAGCGAGGTGGGCTCAGGGACGGAGGAAGGTGTAGGAAAGAGACGAAGTAACCACTCCACCACGGCCGGACGGCTGCCGTACTCTGTGCAAGCAACACCTACCCGACTACTCAGCAGTGCACCTTGTTAACACTTGTTTTGTTGCTGTCCATTCCTACGTATTCTTAAGTAAAGAGAAAACGCAAGTCCTTGTTTAATTACTGCCACAGTATTCATGGATACAAATTTATATTTATCTTCCAATGTGTCTGTTCCTCCTCCTTCCTCTTCCTCTTCCTTTTCTTCTTCCGCTTCCTCTTCCTCTTCCTCTTCCTCCTCCCTGTGGCTCTTCCTCTAATATACCTTTTATTCTATATTGCTTTGTTTCACCTATATTTTCCCCTTTCGTAATTTCTCGCAATTATCATCACTCTTGCATCCTTCATTTTACTTCATCCCTAAACCATCTTTCCATTAATTCTCCTCCTCCTCCAAATTTCACTTTTTAGTCTTAATTGTCCTATTATTTTCATTCATTTTTTGTCATATTTTTCTTCGTTTTTACGTATCCTATTACCATGTGACTTTTTTTCTTTCATTTTTCTTCTCACTTTTATGTCTTCTTCCCTAAAATTTTTCTTGCTATAATGTATACTAGCTTCCCTTTCCCTTTAACGTCCTTTCTCTCTCTCCTCTCTCTCTCTCCTCTTCTCTCTCTCTCTCTCTCCTCTCTCTCTCTTCCTCTCCCCCCCCTTCCACCTCTCTTTCCCCACCCTTTTGTAATGACATACCTTCATAAGTTTACGCCACAATGCTCTATATAGTGTCATCCAATAAAAAATGACATCTAAGCCTTGAATAAGTTCCAACAGAGAGAAGTCTCTCTCTCTCTCTCTCTCTCTCTCTCTCTCTCTCTCTCTCTCTCTCTCTCTCTCTCTTCTCTCTCTCTCTTCTCTCTCTCTCTCTCTCTCTCTCTCTCTCTCTCTCTCTCTCTCTCCTCTCTCTCCTCTCTCTCTCTCTCTCTCTCTCCTCTCTCTCTCTCTCTCTCTCTCTCTCTCTCTCTCTCTCTCTCTCTCTCTCTCTCTCACACACACACACACACACTTCTTAGTGTAGGCTTACTTTCTTGACCTTTGATCTAATTATCAATCTTGTCACCAATACACTGAGCTGGAGAAAAAAAATGCAGTGAGGGTTCTATAATATTTGTTTCAAGGGGTAAAATAAGAGGTTCATTGACATTAAAAAGTAAATGGTTATTCTTGTCTCTATTTTGAATACACTGCATGAACAGGTGTGTGTGTGTGTGTGTGTGTGTGTGTGTGTGTGTGTATTCAACTAGTTGTATTTTACAGGGCCAGAGCAACGCTCGTATGGCCCGTCTCCATCTCAACATTTTTCTTATCATTCATCCTTAGTGCTTAGTGTTGGCCGAAGCCACCACCCCGGGAGGGGGGTCACAAACCCCCGGCTGACACCCGGTACCCATTCACTGCTGGGTGGACAGGGGCTGCGGTTTTAAGGAAACAGCCCATATGTTTCCACTCCGCCCGGGGATAGAACCCGGGACTTCTCGGTTGTGAACCGAGCATGCTAACCACTACACTACGGAGTACCCTATCTCTCTCTCTCTCTCTCTCTCTCTCTCTCTCTCTCTCTCTCTCTCTCTCTCTCTCTCTCTCTCTCTCTCTCTCTCTCTCTCTCTCTCTCTCTCTCTCGCAATTCTGGAATGTATTTTGCATTAATGTGATGATATATGAGGAAATATTATGGTTCTACAGACTAGCTATCAAATTATCGGAATGTCGACTGCATTGTGCTTACCGGATAAGGGGAACTAAATAGACGTACTGTCAACTTTAAGGCAGCGGATGAGCGTCAAAAAAACCTACTGATGGGTGCTATAGATACCACGAAGGATTTTACATAGGACTTACATAGGAATAACAGACACCAAGTGACCTATTGGTCCATAGCGAGGGTATCTGCTGAACTACATACTACTAACTATAGCTATCAACTACTTGTAAGAAAACAGTTGGAAAATGATACCATGTCCCTAAAGAGGATAGGAACATGGAAGTTTCATAGTGCAGAATGATAGGATATGAAAAATACTAACTACAACTACCATAATACGATAACTACACTAATCGATACGGGGGACTAGATACGAATTCGCACTATCAATACACATTTACTTTACAGTGCACGTCAAGTCTGTTTTTGAATGTAGTTATTGTCCTGGCTCCGACAACATTTGCTGGTGTAATGTTCATTTTGACCATCTACACCTTTGTTACCATTACGTAGTGCCCACCTTGGGAGTGTACTCTACAGTCCTGGTTACTCCGCTGCCACCACCCACATTAAGTGGGAAAAAATATATGATTGAACCAAAACAAAAAGATTTAAGAAAATATGTAAGGACTGGTTGGAAACAGAATGATAACGCGTTAATATATTTCTAATTATAATATATTTAACTCTTTACTGTCTCCATTATGTAGTTATTATACATTCACAAGTTATCTTAATATTAAGACTTCCTTCCCTCCTAGCGATACGCACGCGAAATGCTCAAGTCGTTATCCTAATATAGTTTACTATCTTTGGTAACTTCAGTCGCACTGTTACCCCTTAACGATACGCACATGTAATGCTCAAGTCGTTATCCTAATATAGTTTACTATCTTTGGTAACTTCAGTCGCACTGTTACCACTTAACGATACGCATATGTAATGCTCAAGTCGTTATCCTAATATAATGTATACGTAGTCTATCCCACTTCCAACTGTTTCCCTCTCACTTATTTTTCTATTTCCTTCTTTTCTCCTTGTCCTCACACGGCTGGCTGTGACATGTTGTGGTTGCCCCCTCTGCTAATTTGTGAGCGCTTGGCCCCCTGGTCCGCCAACAGCATCCTACCTTGGGACCCTAAGTAATGCACTTCATTAGTCTTGGTCAACAAAAAGAATCACCAGTAAGTCATGTCTACATCTCTAGTTAACAAACATTTCACAACATACCTTTACCAAGGGCGAGAATATCACCTCCCCACAGGCGACTTAACTCAACGAACGTCGAGCTGCTTCTAAAATTATTCTAACCTAGAATCCCCGTTCTCACCTCGTTTCGCTACGTGTCTAATTACTACTGGTTTAAAATATAAGCCTAACCAGTGATTCAGGAATGAGGCGTGGAGGAAAATTCCTCGTTAGCTTATTGGTACTTATGTGTTATTTCATCTCTTCCCCTATTAATGTAATTTCTCGCGTTACACTGGTAACTTGTTCCATCGATCAACGTCTCTAACATTGAAATAATTTTTACGGAGATCGGTGATGCAACGTTGACCGTTTAGTTTTAAACCATTATTTCTTGTTGTCACATGAGTTGAAAGCTCGAATAGGTTCTCTTGATTAATGACATCAAAACCTTTTAGGATCTTAAAGGTTTCTATCAAGTCCCCACGGATTCTACGATCCTTTAAGGAAAACATATTAAGTTTCCGCAGTCTCTCTTCATAAGATGAATTTCGCAGATATGGAATATGTTTGGTTGCTCTTCTTTGCACTGATTCCAATTTGGCTTGATCTTTTACGAAACAGGTTGACCAGAATTGAACGGCATATTCCAAGTGCGGCCTAACCAAGGATGTGTATAAATGTGTCATTACTTTCGGAGTTTTATGTTCAAAGTTACGTTTAATAAAGCCCAACATCATATTTGCCTTTTTACAGGCAGCTAGGCAATGCGGACTGGTTTTCAGATCATTACTGACGATGACACCTAAATCCTTTTCCTCTGTACTTCAGTTAACGATTTATTTTGCATTTGATAGTTATATTTGAGGTTATCGTTGCCTATATGCATTACTTTACATTTATCTGAATTGAATTTTAATAGCCATTTTTCACTCCAATCTGATAGTTTGTCGAGATCACTTTGTATGAGTTCGCAGTTTTCTCTAGTATATGCTTTACCGCCTAATTTGGTGTCATCTGCAAACTTCGATATTTTGGATACAAGTCCGCAGTCCAGATCGTTGATATATATCAGAAAAAGAGTAGGACCCAAGACCGAGTCTTCCTTAATAAATACCGCATTATAGTATTCATTGAGTACGAACGCCATACTCTTATTATCATTTACCAAGATATTATTATTATCTTTCAGTGGCCCAATACTTGTTTTGAAGTTTTTCTTACTTCGAACGTATTGAAAGAACCTTTTCGGGTTTGATTTGGATTTCTTTGCAATATCTCTGCATACTCGCGCTTTTTAGACTTAATTAGTCCTTTGCAGCGACGTTTTACGTCATTGTATTCTGTAGAATCGCAGTCTGCATTTGATCGTTTGTAAACTTTATACGCTCGGCGCCTTCTGCCAATGATTTGTTGGATCTCATTATTCATCCAACTGGGTCTGTTTATGTTATTCAAACGTTTTCTTACCATGGGAACATGTTTTTCCACCACCGATTGGAGTTTATTTGTGAATACATTACACATGTTTTCGGCGTTATTATCATTTAGTAGGTCAATCCATTCAACTTCGCTTAGTACCCTGCTGATCTTCGTGAAATCTGCTTTATTATAATTTGGGACTAATAACCGATTTTCTGTGATGTCTACATTGCAATTTATGTCGCATCTGATTAGCCTATGATCACTGTTTACCAAATGTTCACCTATATCGCAGTAATCAATCAGATCAATGTCAGTAGTGAAAACTAAATCTAGGATATTATTATCCCTTGTAGGCTCACGGACCACCTGATTTAAATATACCTCGTTCACCATATCAAGCAATCGCATACCTTCTCTCTATCAGCAGAATTATTATTCCAGTTTATACGAGGTAGGTTAAAATCTCCACAAATAATTGTATCGTTATTATTGTTCACAACTGACTTTATCTCGTCATACAGGAGGCAATCTACTTCCGCATTAGATTTGGGAGGACGATATATTGTCCCAATAGTTAGCAATTTACCGTTTAGCTTAATCTTTGCGTAGACTGAGTCATAATGATCTTTGTTTACTTTATCGATTTCGATTGCTTGCAAATTTTCTTTAATGTAAAGAATGACACCTCCTCCTGCTTTATGTGTGCGACAATTTAGGAATGTCCTTATAGCCTGGAATGGCTATTTCAGCTAATAAATGTTTATCTTTTGTGTTGAACCAATTCTCAGTGATACTGACGATATCTGGCGTTTCGGCAACAACGTATGCTAATAATTCATTACGCTTTAAAATAATGCTTCTGGCATTTATGTAGAGTAATTTAAGTTCCTTAATAGTTTTGGTAACCTTGCGTGAGGGTTTACCGGCAGGGCGTCTAGTGTCCACTGTTACAGGGCGCTTGATTAAGTTACTTTGATTAGTATTTGCGGAAACGGGACGTGACCCAGCGTTGCTGTGGGGTAAGAAAGGGGTTAAGGTGATGCTGCTACCGCCGTCCGCTCGTCGTTTTTTTATCTGTAAGAAGAAACTTTGTCATTTAGCAGACGTCCTAATCGTGCATGGCCGACGGGGCTGAGGTGGAGTCCGTCATCCCCAAACAGGATGGAATCCTCAACCAGGATGGGATCCTCGTAGAAATTATCCCAGAAGTTTGCGAAGTCTACATTCTCCTGTGCACAAAGAGACCTCAGTCGGTTATTTGCGCTGAACGCCTTATCGTAAAAGCGTCGGTGAAGGTGGAGGAGGGGGAGGGGGGAAAAATGAGAAAGAGGAGGAAGAAGAGAAGGACGGGGAATAGGAATAGGAGTAGGAAGATGAGGAGGAGGAGGTACTGACGAAGGCGACGACGGAAGAGTACAAGGGGAAGTTTTGTGCCGCGTCATGCCTGGAGGAGTATGGCGGCGGTGGGATTTCAAAGCCAGGGGGCAGGGGGCGAAGTGGGGCGCACCTTTATGGCCCAGGGAGAGGACAGGCCCGTGACACTTCATATTTAGGGACGCGCGTGTCTGGAGTACCGCGGCAAAATGGGTGCACTGTTCTTGCCTTATTCCAGAGTCCCTTCAGTTCCCCTTGGCAACCCAGCCATTTAGTCTCTTTCCCCTTCTCCTTGGTCTCTTTCCCCTTCCCATTTCCTATTCCCCTTTCCCCTCTTTCCCTCAGCGTCCTCATTCCACAACGTCATCATTATATTTTTACCATTATCATCATATTTTCTTTTTTCCATTCATCGTCGTCATCATGAACTTCATTCTTCTTCTTCTTCTTATTATTATTATTATTATTATTATTATTATTATTATTATTCTTTCTCATCCATCATTGTTGTCATTTTTCAGTCAAGGTTTCCTCTCTTATCATTCTTCCTCGCCTTCTCTTATTCCCTCGTGACTTCCTGCTCTTCCCTCCGTGACTCCGTGACTTTCTCCTCTTCCTCTTCCTCTCTCTTGAAACTATATTCTAAGTTCATCTCTTCCTCCCCCATCCTGCTCCTCTCCCCTTCCTTCCTTCCTTCCTTCCTTCCTTCCTTCCTCCCGCCCTTCCTCAAACTCACTTTGGCCACTTTCTTCGATTGATTGTATTCCCGCCACTCGAGAAACTATTCCATTTTTCTCCACTTCAACAAAGTGAATTACTCGCTGCAATTCCTTTACAAGACCAGGAGAAAACATACATAGCATAAAATGCGATCTTTTGTTTGTTTGTCTACAATCTACATTGTTATTGGTTTTAATCTAAATTAGCAACTGGCATGAACTCAAACAAAACAATAACACAAGATCACAAAATACAATATTATTCTTTGGACTCCATCACACACAAAAAGAAAAGAAAATGGATACTGGGAGAATGAAAAAATAAATATTGGAAACACATTTTTTCCATCAGTTTATTCACACAAAGAGAAAAGGGGAAGGTAGCGAGACGTGAACTCCATCAGGTGTTTCTTAGCCTCTGCGACGCCCTTCCTCAGGCCCTCTAAGTCCCTAAAGTCTTGGCAAGGAATACCAGGTCGTCACAGCAGGCCTCAGGTACCTCTGGCAGGAACCCAACACACGGCAGTAAGTCATGGCTTCGACAGGACCTCGCAGGGAGAAGGGGAAGGAAGGGAAAAAAATGACACGTACACGAATATTTATGTCTCCGTTATCTGTGACGTGTTGGTTTTCTTCCCGTCCATTCAGGTCTCCATTACGTCAGTTTTGTTAGATACTATGTCTGTTTCTGGATACCACCACATTTTACAGGACTTTTTATATGCAGTTGAAAGTATGGCTTTTAAAATGTGGGAGAAAATGTCTTCTTTCCGTCTATTCCAGTCTGCATTACGTCAGTTTTCTAAAATACTGTGTCTGTTTCTGGATACCATCACGTTTTACAGGACTTTCTAGACTCGTAATTGAAATATAGCTTTTAAAATTTTATAAAAGTCGCCCTGTTAATCATCCATCCAGATTATCCCTTGTATTATGTAAGTTTTCTTCCACATAATCGCTCCACACGGGGTAAGTTACGAGTAATCTTATTCAGTCCATTTGCTTCCTATTTTCTGTGGAGTGATTTCCGGTCCCGTTTTCTTCACGAGGTTATTACCTTGGCTAAAGGGATTTGCCTTGAAGGGTGACTAGGTTAAAATGTCCTTTCGCGATATTTTTTCTCTTTCAGTCTCTCTTTTTCTATCTGAGGATCTTGAGTTTGTTTCGGAGGGTTGTAAAACGTTTTGACCCTCTTCTGATCTACTAGAATGGGACTTCTAACCCTCCTCTGATTTACTAATATGGGATTTTTGGATTATCTGTATTCCTCCTCTTTGTCGTTCCTCCTTCTTCAAATTATGTTTTATTTGATATTTTTACGTTCTTAAGTAAATTTTGCTACTATTATTGTTGTCTTCATCTGAATTCATGTTTTATTTATTTAATTCTTGATCTATTTCCATATCTCTCTCTCTTCCTATCTTTCTTTTCTCATCTTTGTTGTCTTCGTCTTGGGAAAGTAAAAAAAAGACTAAGTTTCTCGTTTTTTCTCGTTGTTGTCTTCCATACTATTATCTTCTTCCTTGCGTCGTGTATGATTTTTTTTTTCTCTCTCTCTCTCTCTCTCTCTCTCTCTCTCTCTCTCTCTCTCTCTCTCTCTCTCTCTCTCTTCTCTCTCTCTCTCTCTCTCTCTCTCTCTCTCTCTCTCTCTCTCTCTCTCTCTCTCTCTCTCTCTCCTCTCCTCTCTCTCTCTCTCTCTCTCTCTCTCTCTCTCTCTCTCGATAACATTTGAGGTCATACTCACATTTTTAGAAATTTGCTCAATTTTTTCGAATTTCAAAATAAACTCTGATCGAGGAAATGATCTAAGCTTCAAAATGGGACCAAGTAAAGTTCTATACGTCTTATAATATCTCCGCTACGACGGTCAGAAGGAAAACCTTGCTACGCGACTTTAAAAACTACCCGCACAGAATGAGTGAGACACATCGTACTTCCTTTATGCCCAGCCTTGAAATATCTTTCCACAGGAGGCTTGGTGCATTGTCTCTCAGGAAGTCGAGTTGTCAACACAGCGAAAACCTGATGCAATTACAAATTATTTGGTTGTTTAGGCACACATAAAAGACATTCATTATTTGATATCAGAACTTTTGGGCAAATAGGTTTTGCTGTGTCATTTCTGATTTGAATCTGTCTCACTTTGCCAACAGTTAACATATTGATAAAATTCTGATCGTATTTTTTTAGATTGAATGTTACATGTCGTTATTGTTGCTGATAAAAAAGAATTGGGATTTTATTAAATTATTTTTGTATTGATTGTTTTTTTTTCTGGTTTGTAATATTTTGTTGAGAGAACAGAGGGTATTCTGATAACTGTCGTTATTTAAATGTCGAAACTATCAATATGGGAGCTGTGTGTAGTCTGAAAAGAGATATATGCATATCGTTTGAAAGTTGCATTTTGTGTCAAGAATCTAAGCAAGACAAGCTGCTAAAGCCAAGTGCACAAGGGTTACTTACAGGTATGGAATCTGCAGACAGTAGGTCAAAATTAAGAGATCCTAAGAGCACAGAGATTCCACCGAACGTGTTCTTGGTTTAGATGCCAAAGATGAACAAAATGTGGTGTGGCATCGGTCCTGCTATGCTTCATTTACAAGCAGGGCACACATATCGAGACTTCAGTCTGTCCAGGAGCCAAGAGAATCAGCTTCTATTGCTTCTTCTGCTGGTCCAAGCAGGCCATCATCATTGTTTCGAAGCTCAACGGTGGTCATCAATTGGAAAGCTTGCATATTCTGCCAAGATATAAACTCGAAAGTTAAACTGTCATCAGTCACTACAATGAAGATGAGTGACAGGATTTTGGAAGCCTCAAAATTTGGCCAACGTCTATCGGTCGATATTGCGGGTGTAAGCGACCTTATTGCTGCAGAAGAAGAATCTTACACCCAATGTATATGCATTTTCTTCGAAAAATCTCTAAAACGAGAGATTCTTCAGAGACGAAAGACGTAGTCATTGAGTCACCACCATGGTAGTGAATTTTGAGGCCTCCAAAATCCTGTCACTCATCTTCATTGTTGCTGATCCTCTTGGCTCCAGGACAGACTGAAGTCTCGATATGTGTGCCCTGCTTGTAAATGAAGCATAACAGGACCGATGCCACACCACATTTTGTTCATCTTTGTCATCTAAACCAAGAACTCGTGCGGTGACATCTCTGTTTTTAGGATCTCTTAATTTTGACCTACTGTCTGCAGATTCCTTAACTGTAAGTTACCCTTGTGCACTTGGCTTTAGCAGTTTGTCTTGCTTAGATTTTTGACACAAAATGCAACTTTCAAACAATATGCATCTATCTCTTTTCAGGCTACACACAGTTTCCATTTTGATGGTTTAGACATTAAAATAGCTACAGTTATCAGAATACCCTCTTTTCTCTCAACAAAATATTACA
>JACEEZ010007536.1:324017-344339 GCA_016584305.1 Chionoecetes opilio
TTTTTACAGGGCCTGAGCTACACCTTATGGTCCGTCCCATATCTACTTTTTATTTTCCCCAGATTTTTTGTTTAATTCCAGTAGTTTTTTGGGCCCGGGCCAGGTTTGAAGATCTTGGGTTTGCCCCCTTTTTAGCTCACCCCCCGCGGAGGTCCCAGGCCCCGCCCGAGGGGCGGACAAAACCACCAGCTAACACCGGTCTGGGGTTTTCCTTTCCCCGGGGATCCCGGGGGGTAATGATTGTGTTTTTTTCCCGGGGAAAGGGTTAAAACCCCGGTTTTTCTATTGTTGTTCCTTATCTCAGATTTACACTGATTTTATGCTATTATCTTTTTTTTTTTCCATTTTTTTTGGGGTCATTCAATGTTCTTTAGTTTTTGTAAAAGTGGCTTCCAATGCCATTAAATTTTGATTTTTATTCTTTTATAATGCAATCTGAAAATCCAAAGTATGAGTTTTTTTTATGGCTAAGGGAATGAGATTAGATAATCAACTTTTTTGCTTTTAGTCAGATTTGTAGCTCCCTATTTCTGCCCAGTATGCAAGTTAAAAAAGAGAACCCTCGAGGGTCTATCGCCCTCCCTACCTCTGGCCAAGGTAAGGAATGATAGGCAAGAGTGGGTGAGAGGATCCCCCCACCCCCCATCCCACCCAGTCCATCTACCTCCTCCCTCTGGTAAAGGAAAGGAAACTAAATGCCATCCCCCAATCCCCACCCCCCCCTCCCGTCCACCTACCCCTCCCTTGGGTAAAGGGGAAGGTAATGGTGGATGAAAAACCCCCCACCCAAACCCCCCCTCCCCCCCTCCGACCGCCCTCGACCCCCCCCTCTGGCCAAGGGAAGGTAACTGATAGACGAGCTGGGTGGAAGATAAAAATATATAATAAATATAATTTATAAAATATATTATATATATATATATATATATATTTTATATATTATATAAAAGAATATAAAAAAAAATAAAAATTTGGTTTTAAAATGGAAACTGAAAAATAATAATGGGCCCGGGTTTGTATCGAAGGGGAGAGGTTTAAAGGGTCGACGTCATGGGGGGGTTTTAAAGGGTCGGGGGTCAGGATGGGTTTTGCGGGGTCAACGTGATGACGGGTGGGGTCAAAGGAGGAAGGTTGTCCCGGGACGGGGGACATCTTTGTTCGCCCCCCAGCCTTCAACAACTCTTTTCTATTTTTGCCCCCTGTATACACCATGTCATTGTTTAAAAAAAAAAAGAAAAAAAAAAAAAAATATGGGTAAAAGGGTTAGGTTAAGGGGGTTCACATGAGGCCCCTTTGAATTCACTCAGTGCGTATCTGCCCTTTTCGCATCGGACCCCAACCCCACCCCCCCCATCGCCCCGACCCCCCCACCATCCAACCCCCCCCAGGGCCTAGCCAAAGAAAGGTTTTATTTCCCACCACACCCCAAAACCCCCCGGAGAAAATAGACCACCCCTAGCCTAGGTACTATAAAGTTTAAAAGTAAAGAATTTATCTGATCTTTTAAAATTTAATGTTTCATTTAATGAAATTTAATTTAAAAATTTTAATTTTTTTGATAGCAAAAATTTGAGAAATTTTAAATTTTTTAACCCTATTAATTATTTTATTTTATTTTTTGATCTTACCCTTTACAATTACCTTATAAGTTTTAGACCGAGGGGTAGGGGCTGGTATACACCCCATTATATATATATTATATATATAATAATATTTTGTATTAGGGTTTCCCCGGGGTCTCGGGGTAAGTGGGTTTGGTTTTTCCCCGGGAAATTGGTTTAAAAACCCGGGATCTTATGTGTTTCCCTTATTTTGCACTATGTAAAATACAAACCGCTTGAAGAGAGAGTGAAACTGTTCTAAGCCGAACACTTTTCTTTAAAGGGAAGGGTTTCAAAATGTGTCATAGAATCATTTTTTTTTTTTTTACAATGGCCATCTTTTAATGTTATTCTATATCACTGGATTTCTTTGTGGCTAACAGAAGGAGATTGACTGTTTTTTATTCTTGGAGAGTCATTTCATGAACAACTTTTGATGTGTGCGTGACTGTGTGTATTGTACATGAATTATTTTATGCCATTATCTACATTTTTCTGCCACTAGCCATTCAAGTGTTTCTTTAGGTTTTAGAGAATGTGGCTTCCAGATGCCATTAACTATGGAATTCTTATTCTTTTATAATAGCTAACTCTGAATGCAATTCCAAATGTTTGAGTTTCTTTTATGGCTAACGGAATGAGATTAGATAAACAAAATTTTGCTTATTTAGTCAGATTATGTAGCTACCTATTTCTGCAGCAGTATGCAAGTAATGAGGAGAACATGCTTCAGTGTCATAAAATTCATCAATTCAATTGCCTTTAAAAAAAAATATATAGATACTACATTAATTAAGTTTGTGGGGTTCGCACTTCGCACAGCGTGTGTGTAGTTAGTGCAAATATTACCTGATGCGGGAAATCCCGGGATCCCGGGAAATACCCTGGTTTGTCCCGGAATCCCGGTTGCTAAGAAACCCAAAACAAGAAACCTACCGGAAACCCATTCACTGCTGGGTGGACAAGGGCTCGGGTTTTAAGGAGACCGCTCATCTTTCTCCGCTCTGGTCGTGGATCGAACCCGGGATTTCTCGTTTGTGAACCGAGTGTGCTAACCGTGCACTACACTACGGAGTGTCCCCTACGGTGTGTGTGTGTACACTGTGTGTGTGTGTGTGTGTGTGTGTGTGTGTGGTGTGGGTGTTGTGTGTGTGTGTGTGTGTGTGGGTGGGTGTGAGTTTGTGTAGTGTGTGTGTGTGGTGTGTGTGTGTGTGTGTGTGTGTGTGTGTGTGTGTGTGTGTGTGTGTGTGTGTGTGTGTGTGGTGTGTTGTGGTGTGTGTGGTGTGTGTATGCGTGTGTGTGTGTGTGTGTGTGTGTGTGTGTGTGTGTGTGTGTGTGTGTGTGTGTGTGTGTGTGTGTGTGTGTGTGTGTGCGTATTCATCCACGGTCTTGTCCACGCGAGCTGGACTCGCGATCGCTAGTTTTACTCTCCGGAAAGAGATTGGAGCTCGAAGTGACCGATCTTTGGGTAATGCTGGGACCTCGCACATCACACGCACCCATCCCCTTGCTTAAG
Source organism: Chionoecetes opilio (assembly GCA_016584305.1). Taxonomy (NCBI): domain Eukaryota; kingdom Metazoa; phylum Arthropoda; class Malacostraca; order Decapoda; family Majidae; genus Chionoecetes; species Chionoecetes opilio. Next base: position 327,135 of record JACEEZ010007536.1, read on the forward strand.
AAGGAGAGTAACCACCCGCATTTGTCTGTGAAATATCCCCGGGAGCGAGTGAGGTTGGAGATCGAACGCCCAACCACAGAAAGGTCTGCCTGTCTGACACTCTTATCCACAAGACTACGCAGGTGGTAGTGTGTGTGATTGTGTGTGAGTGTGTGTCAACATCATTAACTGCTAAGACTCTATAATCACACGAATTACGAATAGCGGTAATTTTCACGAAACTTTTGTTCTTGTTTCTTATTCACATCTCAAATTTCAGAAAACAGCTTTTTGGACGAATAAAAATGTTGAATATCGTGATTAGCGAATATACTATTTTTACCTTTTCTCTTTACGGTTCCTGGCTTTCTCCTATGACATGACAGATATGAAGTATTGATAAGTGTTGTCAGTGAGAATGATGAACTAAGTGATGAATGAAGAATAGAATGGAAGGACATGCCATCGCCCTACTCAAATTCCAGACACCAGCAATCTTCAATGCACGACATTCCTGAGGAAAGAAAATTGCTGTGTACTCACCCTCTTCTCTTCGAGGCCCTGAGGCAGCTGCTGGAGGGAGAACTTTCTACCGAGGGAGTGTGTGTACGTGGCGGGCAGGGTCGTCTTGGGCTGCAGTAGAGGATATGCAGTATGGGCGGAAGAAGGTGTTGCAGGCATGGAGGTAGAGTTGAATTGCGTCACCGTTGTGTTGAGGTCAGACACTGATTGGGGCAGCTCTTTCCTCAGCTCCTCCTCACTGTTGGAAAATGTATTTCTTGAGGTAAAATGATATCCTTCTCTTTCTATACATGGTTCATATTTCTATTGACAGTAATATGTTGTTAAATGATTGTTAAACATTTAAGGAGGCATTATAATTTGCTTGGTATTTGTATATTAATAGTATGTGTGATTGTAAAGGAAAGAGAGATAATCGTACATATGTTAGTACACGTAGACGGAATCATCAATTAAAGAACATCTCTAAAACTATTATTCACGAGTAACGAAGTAAAACATTTCCTGACTTGTCATTTATAGATGGTTTTCCTGAGATTGGGAGATACGACAGCTAAGTATCATTGGAAGAGATATCAAACTTATTTCAAATCGTGAGCAGGACGTGTTTTTTGCTGAGTCTCAACGTACATGTGATCGTTGAGGTTAGGAAGGCTGGGGCTGGTGACGGCACGCATCGCCACGGGCCTCCCCACAGGCGCTGCCGAGTTGGTCTCATTTTGCTTGGGAGTTGCCACACCTGAGAGAAAGGAGATAATAAATGTACAGTCCATCATGTAGTCAAGGCTAGGTCTCTTTACTTGGGTGGGATGAGTCAAAAGGCAGCACGTTAATCCTCATAATGGATATATGCAAATAAGGGCGGTTGTATAACTTTTTCACGAGAGATAAATGTATATATTCTCACTCTCTTAATTGTTGCTTGGAATTATAGTACCCTAAGGGCCTAGATTAGAAGGCCTGATCCAGGGGTATGGGCAATGACCTGTTTCCTCTAACAAGAGATCATCAACAAGGCACAGGTAAGGGATAGGACTCACCTCTGCCATGGTCAGGGGTTGGTGGCAGTGGTCTCGCTCCCATGAATCGCTTCAGGCTGCCCATGATGGTTCGTCCCGTGCTGCTGCCATCGCTGGAGGATGTCTGTGGGAGGCATAGAGCTCTGTCACTTCCTAACTGTACCTACTTTCCTGTTGAACCCTAAGCAGTGTATTTCAAATTACGCACTTACACCTTCATCGGTCAACACGGATGTTTCATTGATGGCCTCTGTTGTTATAAGTGTTTCTTAATAAACTTCAGGTAGTCTGACACCGATACATTAATTACCTTTTCTTTTTTTCAGAGGGGAGCTAGGTTTCAGTAGATCACGAAGCCTCATAATCGCATTCAAAAGGAAGTCATCTTGAAGGTACGTACCACTGCTTACAGCTGGCTAGAGGTGCAAAAAGCCCGTAAACACGAATATACTTGCAAAGTGAAATTTTGCGCTCAAATGAGATGTTACACCATGAAGAAAGGAAGAAAAGTAACCCATTGATAGGTTTCCACAAGCCATCTCTGTTTCGTGGTCATTGCACTCTTACCGAAAATCCAAAACTGCTACTGCTGCCACCAAGATAAACTATAAAGAGTCCCTCTGCTTCTTCTGGCGAAGTTGAAGGTATATGAAAGAATGGTCCTCAAACCATACCAACTAATGGGGGTGATTGGAACAATAAGACAGCCGTGGTAAGTACAAGACACTCATCTCACACTGACAAGACAAGTTCATCTCAAACTATAACCACATCATGCACTTATATTACTTCTCTGTGTCACAATCACGCTACAGTAAACATTATTTTCTAATCCTCAAATTATAGTGAAAAGTCATGATCATGCAGGACCGACTGGCCGTCATCAGGAAAAACAACATAATTTCCTATTTTTTGTATCAAGATATTGTTATACAAGAGACAACAAGTAGAATGACTCTGAGGATAATATCATGCAATAATATTAAAGGAATTTACTTGCTTGTACATCACCAAACAGTAAATTAAAGCTCTATGTGATACAGCATACATAATATTATAACAAAAACCTTCTTCTCAGTTCTCGATATCATACCATATTGCCAAAACGCAGACAGATAATGACATAAATAATGTTCATGGAAAAAACAAATTCACATAACCATCATCAAAAACACACAAACGTGGAGATGAAAAAGACGCAGACAAAGGTAATTAAGAATCACAACAAGACCAACAATGACGTGAATTAAGAGAAGGACGATGTGCAGTTGAGTTCAGGGTCTTGAGAGACACCACTTAGCTATTGCTTTGTAAGGTTAGCACGTTGATTATTTTTTGTGCGCAGCCAATAATAGCAAACATCTCCACAAGCCTCTATGCGTATTGGTAGTCACATAATGATACTCAAGTCATTCGTGACCACAAGATGCAGGAAGCTTGAAATGTTAAAATACACAGGGATGGTGCAAAGTTAGTCCGGAGATGTGTAAAAGAATGATTCACCGTAGACCGACGCAGAGGCAAAGACAGAGTGTACACCGTCCCTTCTTCACCGCCGTGTTCATATCCTGCAAAACAAGAAGGGCGGGGAGGACCAAACCTTCAAAATGACAACCCTCGTGTCCTGGGAGCCAACGGGAGGTGCAACGCACAAGCCATTTATGTACTATATCTATAACCATAGACCACTGTATACCGTGGTCTATGCTATAACCTATAGCAGCAATTGTTTTTGTAAAAAAAATCTGAATAGATCGAACAATGCATGCAAACCTTCCCTAAGAGCCACACTCAAGCTACATCAACAACATGCAGAGGAGGAAGGAAAGGGAAGAGACACCTCACAAGTTACCTGAAGATTGGTCATGCTGGTACAGCGGGAGGTGACGGTGCCAGGACGACCGTAGGCCTGCAAGGAGACAGCCAGAGGGGAAAGGAAGGATAGAGAACAAGGCCAAGAGGAAATAGGTAGAGTACAAGTGTCTCGTGAGAGACGATAAAATTTTGAAAAGTTTGATTCGACAGTGAAGAAATTTTTGTGGCACAAGAAAGATAATATAGATAACCAATGAGTAAGAATTCTCATGCAAAATAGGATTTTTACACGGTGCAAAATAACATGCACTTAAGATAAACATTTCACAACATTTGATGGATCTTCATGTATGCACCTATGCACACTACTCTATCTCAGTATTGGAGTAGCATGATATTATGCACCAGAGTTCTGCAATGAAGCTAGTGCACAAGTAAATTGTTTTGTTGTAACATGTTCCAAATATTTCCTGAATACATTCCTTTAGGCCACTTAGTTCAAGGACATTTCCGTCTTGAGGACTCTCAATGTCCATACCAATTGTCAATAGTAATCATGACGACAAGAACATGCATTCCAAAAATAGAAAATTTAGAAATGCAAGTACAAATTCCACTTCTGGATCATCGCATGCAGATAATTTTAAAAACCCAGTCCATTTCTTTAAAATATATAGTTTTCATTGATCAGTGCATGCGTGATCTATTGAGTCGATTCAAAGATATGTTCGAATGTTGGCGAGGGGATTGGGTAGGATGAAGGTGATCGAGAAAAAAGTCTAATGAGATTAATTAGAGAGTCTGAGGTTGCAAAAAATAGAAAAAAACCAATGACAGTTGAAACGTAGAGGCGAGGGCTGAAGACTGGAAGCATGTCAAAGATAAGAGTGTAAAGGTGATGGACGTTATATATATATATATAAAAAAGATGACTAGTTATGGCTGAGGAAATATAGAGTAAGATGAAATATAAGTGAGGAGAGAAGTGGAGGAAGCTTGAAGGATGAGAGATGAAAAGGTAGGGGATTGGACAAGCAAGCGAAGCAGGTCCAGCGCGACACAGGGTAAGTAATCATTGCGTTGGTCCACAAACGTTTCCGGCGCGGCAGCCAAAACGTTTATACGCCACTTTTGCGCAAGGATGAGCAGGTTGGGCGTTAGCAAACCGAATTATTAATTTCAGTAAACTGCGATCACTCAAAAACGTAAATAACAGGTTTTCATCAGTAACAATCAATAATCATTATGACAAACACTGATGTTAAAGAAATTTGTCCTTTGTTCTTGTCTCTAGAGATGAAATGGTAATTAAAATGACATCATTTTAGCCTATACTTATCTTTTAATGACACTGTGAAATGAGGACCAAGAAACGTTTAGAGAATATAAAATGGTGAAAAATCAGCAAACATCTTAAAATAATGTTTTCATTCCACAATTGTATACACAGGACAAGGGGAAGAAATGAGGATTAAAATATGCTCGTGAAGCATGTGCTGGGTAAGGAGGGCTTTGCAGCTTCTCACCTGATCCTTCTTGACGAAGGCTGCATTGGAGAGGAAGCCGGCGCGTTTATTTTTCCTAGGAGGCGGCTGTGGAGGCGGCACCTCCCCTTTGGGTGGCAAAGGAGGTCTCACTCCGCCCCCGGTCGGGATCTTGGTGTCCACCGCCTGAAACCAAACACAACAGTCAGGGAGGCTGCTCACAAAGACACAATACTACCATTAAACTTGGCAGCACCATCTCTGACTACTCCATCATCAACGCCTGTCACCACGTGCCTGTGGTCTGTGCCGCGCGTGTGCCCTCCACCCACACCAGTGGCTTCTCAAGTGGCTTTTATAAACTGGTCTATTATTTCCCTTCCTAGACATATCGTCCCTCTTTTTATTTTTTTATCAAACAAGCTATCACAATCACAACTACTACGTTTACTACTACTACATCTACTTATACTACTACATCTACTACTACTACTACTACTACTACTACTACTACTACTACTACTACTACTACTACTACTACTACACTACTACTACTACTACTACTACTACTACTATTACAATTACAAGTGCTACTTCAGCAATCATTACTACAACAACAGCTACTACTACTACTCTTACCAGTATTACTACTACAACGTTTTTTATGACCAGTGTTCAGATTCTTGATCAACGTTCCTTGTTCCTTTGATCAATACTCACCCTTGTCCTTGGCAAGGGTGAGTATCCTATACTCAAAAAAAAAAAAATTCGAGTCAAAGAAGATGAGTTTAAAATGCTTGAGAACGAAAGAGTGACGGAACTTATACTTAAACGGACGGAGGACATTTTAATACTAGAGGAATGCAAGCTGTATCAAGATGTTCTAGTTGGAAATAGGGTGACAAGTAATGACATTAGCTATTCTCCTAATATATATCAATTATCAAACGGATTATATCATATTTGAAGCTGATATGAACATCTGTAGCAGCTGTGAAAGACTTGAGAGCAGTCCAAAACAAGAAATTCTACATGAAGTTATGTCATTATTCATTTTACATAGAGTCAAGTGGGGACGATGGTATATAGCGCAGATAAATGTTGAGTTATAAAATTTCGGGAAAGTATTTGGATGAGACCGTGAAAGGATTATAAGATAAAGGGAACGCCCACTAAAGCCCCCCAAAATAAAATAATGATAATCTGAATTTTGCTTTCAGCTCTAAGCCTACAGATAAATTAATTTGTCCAAGCTCGCTTCGCTCGCTTGGACACCTATTTCAGCCTAAATCAGGTGTCATATAGGCTTGTAAAATGTTTCCACGAATTCTTTTTCTTCTTCTTGTGACTTTTGTAGGCAAGGAGGATACAGGCGTAAAGGAAAGAAATTTGGCACAAAAAGGTTATATTCGTCTCTTAACTCATTTATGCAGGAACTATTCACTATATGAGAAACAAATAAGAGTTAATGTATGTCTAATGTATTTTTATTTACAGATTATACGCGTAAAATTGCTTATTTTAGGCTGTGCAGGCCATAAAAGTGTTGTCAAGTCAAAAGTTACAGGTTTGACGAAATTATTTTGGCTTCGAAAGGGAAAGAAAAAGGCATAAATGGGGAAAAAAGAAACCATTGAGTTCATGTTAAATATTTATATGTGCGTGTGCGTGTGTGTGACGGGAAATATGAGTCAAAAAGGGGAGTTTTAATTTCCAAATAAGGATATTTTTATCAGAGTGATCTGGCAACTGTGTGAGTGGCAGGCCTTGGCTTCTCAGCGGCTCGATAGTGTTGTTTAGGATAGTGTTAGGATATTAGTAGGATAGTGTGATAGTGTTGTTTACGCGTCCTACACAATCCTCCCGGCGTCCCAGAGTCCTACAGTGCCAGGATACGAGGTGGGAAGGATATTAGAATACCCGCGTAGGATTCTGGTGTAGGATGTTTTGACATTTTGTTTTGAAATTGTTGTGGGGGATTTTAAGGTGTTTTAGGGTGTGTGGGGTGTGTAAGGGTGTTCTAGGGTGTGTGGGGGTGTAAGGGTGTGGGAATCTGTGTGTGGGGGTATGTAAGGGTGAATCAGGGTGTCAGGGTTGTATGGGAATATGTTAGGGTGTGTGTATGTGTCAGGATGTGTGTGGGGCTGTATTTTAGGGTGTGTGGGGGTCTTAGGGTGTGTGGAGGTGTGTTTCAGGATGTATTAGGTTGTGTAGGGGTGTGTTAGGATATAGGGTGTGTGTGAGGCTGTATTTTAGGGTGTGTGTATGTGTCAGGATGTGTGTAGGGTTGTGATAGGGTGTGTGGGTTTGTGGGTCGGTGTTAGGATAGGTAACAGGAAGGTTCGACAGGAAAACGTTTTCGACGACACCGTCGAAACTTCCAAGTCATTTATTTACGGTGATACACAGGCGACAGGTGTGTTGCGAGGCCGTACAGGTATGTAGTGACAGGTGTGGTGTATGTGGTAAAGCGAGAGAGGTTAAGAGTGAGGTGTTAGCCCCCCAATGTGTGTGTCTGACCTAAAGAGCGAACGCGCAGTTCTCGTCCACTATAACGGCGTCAGCCCCGTACCGCCACGGCCACGGGTACGGCGCGTGCCACAGTGGTCCATAGAAGCTAATCTCGAGGAAGCGGGACTCGAACCTAGGATCAGCGCATCAAGGTATACCTTCGGTACGTCTCTGTAGTATTCAGCGGGAGACACTTAGCGAAAACACGTCAAAATATTCCATTTACAAGGACAATTCACAAGGGCACGTCAAAAACATTCCATTCACAAGGACAGAGTAGGCAGACGAGGTGGAGGAGTTGCGCTTTATGCAAGAGATGCATTGCAGTGTTGTGTTAATAATGTTATAAAAACAGATGACAGCATAGAGTCTATATGGGTAGAGGTTACGGAGGGAACTGAGAAAATGGTTTTGGGAGGCTGTAGGCCTCCAAACTTATGTAAAGAGGATTCAGCTCCTATATGGGAAGAAATAAACAAGGCCTGCAGATATAATCGACTATGAGTGGTGGGAGATTTTAATCTTAGGAATATAGACTGGGATTTAATCATAGGTGACAGCGACGCAGATGAATTGTTAAATATAATCCAGGATAACTTCATAAGTCAAGCAATCAAGGAGCCTACTAGAGGAGATAATATTTTAGATCTATTGCTGACAAATAGAGACGATTTAGTTACAAATGTGGAGGTCGGTGGGAATTTAGATAAAAGCGACCATTATGAGATCAGATTTAGCTTAAAATGGGAAGTTGGAAAATTAAGTGGCAATAAGCATCGAATACGTAATTTCAGAAAGGCCAATTATGCAGGATTAAGAAGACACCTGGAGGTTATTCATAAGAGGTGTGGGATGGAGGGGAAGAAAGTTTTCCAGGATAACGACAGGGCGATGACAGCTGGAAAGGCCAATTATGAAGGATTAGGAAGGCACCTGGAGGTAATTGGCGCGGTTAGATATGGAAGTGAGGTCATGGCTGAGGAGGTAATTAGAGCGGTTAGACAGGGAAGTGAGATCAGGGCTGAGGAGGTAATTAGAGAGGTTAGAAATGGAAGTGAGGATGGGGTTGAGGAGGATTATACCTCATTTGTAAGGAATATAATTGGCGGACAGAAAAGTAATATTCCTTATAGGGAAATAAGATCCAGAAAGAGTGATCCAAAATGGATGACCACCAATTTAAAACACAACAGTGGAGTAAAAAGAAACATTTACTTAAGGTTCAAGGCAGGATTGGTAAACAAAGAACAGTATAACGTGATGGCAAGGACAGTGAAGAAATTAACTCGAGTTGCTAAGAACAATTATGAGATTAAAGTAGCAGGACAGGCGAAAAGGGACCCAAAAGGGTCCCTTTTCATCAGGTATATAAAACAAAGACAAGGGAATTAGTTGGGCCGTTAAGGTCAGGACAGGGTGAGGTCTTAACTACGGATGAGGATATGTGTAAGAGTCTAAATGATTATTTCTTAAGTGTTTTTACGGAGGAAGATACACAGACGATACCTGATAGTGAACAGATGTTCAAAGGAAGCGATGAGGAGAAACTCAAAGATATTGTGATAACTAGGGAAATGGTGGAAGAGGGTATAGATAAAATGAAATTTTTTAAATCACCAGGACCAGATGAAGTGTATCCCAGGGTATTAAAGGAATGCAAGGAGGTTGTTAGTGAGTCGTTAGTGTACATTTTTAGGAAATCGGTTGAGATAGGCGATGTGCCATTATTGTGGAGGAAAGGAAATGTTGTTCCCATATTTAAGAAGGGAGACAGAGGACTAAAGTCAAATTATCAACCCGTAAGTCTAACATCAGTGGTGGGTAAATTATTGGAATCTATTATTGCAAAAAACATTAGAGAGCACTTAGATAAACATAATTTGATCAATGATTCACAACATGGATTCACCAAGGGTAGGTCTCTCACCAATTTATTGAGTTTTTATAGGAAAGTTTATGAGACGGCAGATAATGATAAGGATTATGATATAATATATCTGGACTTTAGTAATGCATTTGACAAAGTACCACACGAGCGACTCTTAAATAAGGTTAGGGCTCATGGAATAGATGGGAAGGTTCTTCATTGGATCAGAGCTTGGCTAAGTAATAGGCAACAAAGGGTTACAATTAATGGTTCTAAATCTGAATGGGGACTGGTGACAAGTGGAGTTCCACAAGGGTCTGTTTTGGGTCCATTACTATTTTTGATTTACATCAACGACTTGGATAGTGGGATTAGCAGTGATATCAGCAAGTTTGCTGATGATACTAATTTAGGTAGGATTATTGGATCACAGTCTGATGTAAACATATTGCAGGGAGACTTAGATAAACTTAACGAGTGGGCAGTCAGATGGCAGATGGAATTTAATATTGATAAATGCAGCGTTATGAATGTTGGTAGAAAAAACCCTGGTAATAGATACACCATAAGCAATTGTATCGCTGAAAAGATCAGAAGGTGAAAAAGATCTTGAGTGAGGGTGAGCCCAGACTCCGACCTAGGAAACAATGTATTGCGGCCAGAAATTGAGCTAATAGAGTATTAGGATTCATTACCAGAAGTGTTAAAAGTAGAAGTGCGGAAGTTATTCTAAAGCTTTATCTGGCTCTAGTCAGGCCTCACCTAGACTATGCGGTTTAGTTTTGGTCTCCAGATTACAGGAAGGATATAGCCTTGTTAGAAACAGTGCAGAGAAGGATGACCAAAATGATACAAGGGATGCGTAACTTTAGTTATGAGAGGAGATTGAAGTTATTAAAATTACACTCACTCGAGAGACGCAGAGTAAGGGGCGATCTGATAGAAGTTTTTAAGTGGATAAAGGGATTTAATAAAGGCGAGGTAGGAAAAGTTCTTACGGCTTTTAACCAGGGTAGAACAAGAAATAACGGATTCAAGCTGGAAAAGCGTAGATTTAGAAAGGAAATAGGGAAAAACTGGTTCACAAATAGGGTGGTGAATGAATGGAATGGTCTCAGTAGACAGGTAGTTAGTGCGGAGTCATTAGGGAGCTTTAAAGAGGAGCTGGATAGGTTCATGGATGGGGATGAAAGGTGGATGTAGGTAGTGTTAGGCGACAGGAACTACCACGTGTAGGCCTCGCGGCCTCTTGTAGCTTCCTTATTTTTTTATGTTCTTATGTTCTTATGTTCTTTACCGGCATTAAACTATGATGTCATATATTTCAGGGAGAATATTACGCTGAAAGGCTAATATGGCGGCAATGTATTATCGTCCACCCTATATTTATCAATAACAATACTCCTATTGTCGCTAATATGCCATAAATAAGGTATTTAAGGATAAATCTCGCCTTATTTCCCATTAAATAAGTCTATATGGAAGTGAGCTAACTAATTTTCTCTACGTGTTAAACCACTCTATCTAAAAATTACATTGGAAGTGAGCTAGCTTTAATTTTCTCTACGTGCTAGAGTTTCTCTAAGGGAAAATCTCAGCTAAAAGCGCGTTTTCGCGGCCGCTCTGGACTGGACTGGACTGGACTGGTCTGGACTGGGCTAGTTCCGGGCGGCCACTGTTTTCGCGAGGCGTTCTACACCGTTCCAGCCCGGTCTACTCTAGTCCAACCCAGCGAGCAGGACCACCTTGGACCAGTGTGGGGAGAACTGGCGCATGCGCACTACAGTCAGCGGGGAAGGCGACCAGGAGCTTCTCGTGCTGCTGATAAGACATGAAACACCATGATGGCTGACCATAAGACTAAAGTAATTTAACGAAAAACTACAATATTCGCAATTTGCTGAAACAACATCTTGGGAAATGAATGTACCGTCAACAACACTATAGTGGCCACTGCACTAATGTCACCAGGCACCATATATTACGAATTTTAGCATCACTACAGACTTGTATGTGTCACTGAAGACATGTACCGTAGCTATAGTGTTATGTAGATAATGTAAACTACGTACTGTGCACCTGATGTGATCTGTAGTGATGCTAAAACTCGTAATATATGCCCCCCTGCGACATTAGTGCAGTGGTGATTGCACTAACGGCGACTAGATAGTGTTATTAACGGTAAATTAAATGAAATTTCTTCAATCCTTTTTTCATAGTCATCCCTGCAACTTGACTTCCCATTGAGAAGTCAAGTAAATAAAACGCGCGCTTTTTAAAAATGTGTGCATTTCTGCCCGGAGGACCGCCCACTCGATCCCCCAGCCAATAGGAACGACGAATGGGACGTGGCCAGTCTCGATGTATTTTAGCGAGCATCAGTCCAGCCTGGAACGGTATAGACTGGACTGAACCAGGGCGGTGAACGTCACGAAAACGCGCTATTATTTACTCTTAATATTATGTCTGTATATCTTGGATAATAAGTAAACATGGCCGCCCAGTGGTTCCTGAACTCTGATTGGCTGACAACGTAGCTAGGCCTCTGATTGGCTCGTGGGAATCCTGAGGTGACGAGTTGCCGATTACGTATTTCAAACGAATAATCCGCTCTTTTTTTTGTGAAGCGAGCTTGGACACCTATTTCAGCCGAATTCATTCTTTGGTACTAAATAGATTGGTGAATCTGTCATATAGGCTTGTAAAATGTTTACTCCACGAATGGGGGCAAGGAGACTACAGGCGCAAAGTAAGAAATTTGGCACAGAAGGTTATATTTCGTCTCTTAACTCATTTATGCAGGAACTATTATGGACAATAAGCAGTTTTACGCGTATAATCTGTAAATAAAAATACATTAGACATACATTAACTCTTATTTGTTTCTCAAATAGTGAATAGTTCCTGCATAAATGAGTTAAGAGACGAAATATAACCTTTTGTGCCAAATTTCTTCCTTTGCGCCTGTAGTCTCCTTGCCCCCATTCGTGGAGTAAACATTTTACAAGCCTATATGACAGATTCACCAATCTATTTAGTACCAAAGAATGAATTCGGCTGAAATAGGTGTCCAAGCTCGCTTCGCTCGTCTAGATCAACATGTGGCATGTTTTCTTAAGTAATATTGTTTTACTGGTTACTTTACTTTTAGTAGACAGACAGTATTTTATGGTGAGGGTATTTAAAAAGTTGACTTTAGCCTGTGCTAGCTTGGACACGTTCCACATCTTTAGCCCGTCAGGGTGGCAAGGTTGGTAGAGACGTGAGTTCGCAATGTGCAGCGTCCCTGTGCATTCGGTCAGCGGTTCGAGTCCGCCTAGTTCGTGCTGACGTGGCGGCGCTTTGTATAGTCAATAACCTTGTAGTTGGTACTTGCAAAGTGTCTAGATAGGATGAAAATCTTATTTTATCTTATCCACATCTTTAGTGTGGACGTCTATTTCCTAGCTTTATTATGGTTAGTATGAAGACAGTCGCCTATGGATAAGAACGTGATCTAGAAATGAATGGCGTCATTTATACGGTTAACGCTCCAATCTGCTGCTGCTGTTTGGTACAGATTTGTAGAAAGATAATGAATAAATAGATCAATAAATACACAAAACAGAAATGGTGCAGACTCAACAACTAAACTGATCACTTACTAGAGAAACCTAAACTACAAAGAAAAACTTAAAAGGGGTTAAATATTTCAACACTGCAGAAAAGAAAAAAAATAAGATATTTTGATAATGATGCGCTAAATGACATGCAACAAATATGGAAGAAACTGCAAGAAAACGGAACACTAATGAAAAGCATATCAAGATCCACAGTCAATGTTGTCAAAGGTTAGAGGAAAGCATAATGGAAAATATAGCTTTATATTCCCATTAAAGATATTGAGTCTTGGAACCAGTTACTAGAATGAACTGTATCATATGTAACTTTAAAGTAACCTATATGTATCAGGGAAAGGGACATCAACCTCTCTGTCACAACCCTTCCCACAGTTATGTATCAGAAACCTCCATAAAGGCAACACAATTTCCGCAAGACAAGAGGTAGGTGAGGCCACGTCTCTGCTCTTAGTAAGTTCACACATTTCAAAACAAAAAAACTCGCTAAGATAAATGTTTACGAGATAAAGCAAATTCTGATTTCTTATGTAGAGTTTCATCTGTGCTTGTGTTTACCTTCCTGACGTGAGCGCTGCGTCGAGGGTGGCGGTGGTACATGTCATCGCAGGACAGACAGAAGGACTGGTTTCCACATTTGTCGCAGCGCACCGCAGCCTCCATTGAGCCGCACAGGTCGCAGTTCTGGCCAACCCCGCGGCTCTCTGCAACACAGTCACTATTTACTCTAAAAGACACTCACCAAGGGAATCTATCTATAAGAATACATGTATCTATTTAGTATTTACACACACACACACACACACACACACACACACACACACACACACACACACACACACACACACACACACACATACACATACACACACACACGCACGCGCGCGCGCGCGCGTAGAGACCATCCTTCAACTGAGCCACCGTCCGTGTGGCTCAGTTGGTTAGGGCGCCCGGCATCATTCTGTGGTCCGGTGTTCGATCCCCGACCCCTCTCATTCCCGGGGATTTTTCCACTGTGGAATTCGGGCGGTACTGTACCCCTTGAGCAAGGGGATTGGGGTGTGTGGTGTGTGAGGTCCCAGCATTGCCCAAAGATCGGTAATAATGAGCTCCAAGCTCGCACTGAGAGGGTGAAACTGGCGATCGCGAGCCAGCTCGCGTAGACAAGACCATGGGTGAATAACACACACCTACACACACACACACACACACACACACGAGCGCCCCACTTGCAGGTCCTAACCACTCTGCCACGTATGGTTCACCTGCCATGGTGAATGACACACACACACACACACACACACACACACACACACACACACACATACACACACGGTGGGGAGGCAGGTGGCAGAGTGGTTAGGGTCTGCATGAGGCGCGCTCGTTGTGCAGAGTTCGATCCCCGATGGGCGCCAAAATCTTTCTGCAATCGTCGAGTGGCCGAAAATCACCCACATGCTGCCCATTAACTCTACCTTAGATGGCGAGTGCATCGGAGGACACAGGGGGCCAACATGAGTCTTTAATCATAAGCACCACTATACAAATCCTGCCTGCGCCACCATTGACAAGGGCCAACCATCACAACCTTCAAGTGAACCTCCAGGGCCTATACCATCCGGGGCCTGGAGGTCATATAACCTACAGGCGCTATAGGTTCAAATGTAAAAGAAAAAAAAACTAAAAAAATCAGGTAAGGAAGAATTAATCAACCGTAATCAAAACATTAAGTCAAGAAAATTTAAATGTATATCTGGAAAAAAAACCCAAAAAATCTCTCTCTCTCTCTCTCCTCCTTCTCTTCCCTCTCTCTCTCTCGCTCTCTCTTCTCTCTCTCTCTCCTCTCTCTCTCTCTCCTCTCTCTACTCTATATATATATATATTTTATATATTATATATATAATATATATATAATATATAGTAAATCAAAATAGCGTAGTATACTCGAGAAAGCAATTCAGAACAACACTATCGCGTGAATAATTAAAAGTGTTTAACAATATACAATGCACGGATGGAGCTCCAAAATACACAAACACTGCTCAATCACCCTTACATACAATAATGTTTTTCCATCTATCTAAACACCCCTGACGACAAGATAATGAATCAGGAAGTGAGAGCAGCATCCCGTCTTGCTACGGGCGACTCTGCCAAGATACTCAAGTTAAGAACACTGGCCAGCGACACGCCATCGGGCCATGATATCAATAGTGAAGCAGATGAGATGAGTGAAGCTGGTGTGAGGCGCCAGCAGAAGCCCGAACCCATGGACAAACGACCAGGATGATCTAGTGAAAAGCTATGGATGCATTAAGTTGGTCGGAAGATATTTCAGAATTTATGATTAGCACACAGTTAAACATATGTTTATATGTGCATCATTTAGAATCATGAAAGTAATTGAAATGTCCCTTAAATATTGATGTGTTCCTAGTGTCATTTTCACGCCAAAGTGACATGATATCGGCTGCTGAGGGATAGGCTATACGTGAGAGTGTGAGGGCATGAGAGGGGTGGTGAGGGACGCAGGAGATGCCTTAGTTAGCCTTCCTAGGGCAAGCCTTTGTGAAGTTTACGGCCGGTTTATGGTCATTTAGGACACCTGGTGTGACAAGCTTCCCACGACAGCGACCTGCCGGATTATTTCTTTTTCTATCCTGCTGGTGTTGTCATTGGTAAAAAAAACCACACACACGCACGCACGCACGCACGCACGCACGCACGCACGCACGCACCGCACAGCACGCACGCACGCACGCACGCACGCACGCACGCACGCACGCACGCACGCACGCACGCAACGCCGCACGCACACACACACACACACACACACACACACACACACACACACACACACACACACACACACACACACACTACACACACACCACACACCACACACACACACACACACACACACACATACACACACACACACACACACACACACACACACACACACACACACAGAGGTGGGCACTTCCGCAACCATTTCCGCAAAACACATCTTCCGCAATTGCGGAAGTCCTAGTTCGTTTGCGGATTTGGGGACAGCTAAGAAATTGCGGGTTTGCGTTTGCGGATAAACTTTCGCAAAAGCAAATATGTACGTAATTTCCAAAGTGGCCGTTTCGTGTGTGAACATGATTACTGCGCGGCTGAACAAGCCGCCCAGGGTGAGTAAAATACGCTATACACTGATTTCCCTGCTTTCCCACCAGTCCGCCTGGTGCTCAGTTAACAGTGAGCATTCCTAGACGACGTATATGCGTGCTTCTCAGCCCTTTCTCCTGCAACGCTTTGTAAGTTTGCTTTTTTACATTTTCGGTTGAAACCGTATAAACTTATCTATGTGACACATTGATAGTATTGATATATCCATGGTGTTACTGGAAGGTTTGCTGAGTGAAACCCAACTCCTTCCAGCCTAACTCCTAACCCATGCACCACCAGCAGCCAACACACTGCCGCCATAATGGAGAGCCAAGCAACTCACTACAACATGAAGCAGGCCATTGAGATGGAAGACCTGAGCCACTCTTGGCCCCACCTGGAAACATTCTTAAAACGTGTTTTAAAAAAGAACAAGGTTGTTGAGAAAAGCAAGCCAAACTTCAAGGCCATTATCACCTGCAAAAACTCAACATGTACTCCGGGACAGCCTCCGAGCATTGCAGACTAAACGATTCAAATATGCCCTGCCATTGTTAAAGTACCTCCTGGAGAACCCTCTTAATGATGATGAGACCCAAGAGTTTCAAGGCCAAATTCTCCTCCCTCTTTGACAACATGAGCTTTCTGATAGTCATAGCAATCTACCCCTTATCAGATAGTGATAGGCCTCTACAAGCTGCTTGTGGTCCGCGTGCTCAACACTGAGAAGGTGGATGCCGTGAAGTCGAGGCTGCTGTTATCGTTAAATGCAAAGGTGGGCACCAAACCGTTAATCCGTTAATCGTTAATTAACGAAGTTAACATTTTCGTTAACTCAAGATTTAACTTTTCAGTTAACTTTGGAAATCATTATCGGACTAATTAACTTCCGTTACGTTTAACTTCCGCAAACTCAAGTCCGCTAACCCAAAAATTTCATAAAAACCTGTAAACGTTTAAAAGTTTCTATTATTTTCAGATTATCAATACAGATGTAGTCTTAGCCTTTCAGATGTAGATGTACATCTACAGACGTAGAGTCTTTCATTTTTTTTTTTTTTTTCTTTCGGCCACTTTATCAATGATTTTTTTTAGTTTAATACTAATATTGTGTTTCATTTAAGTTTTTTTTCACCCTTTTCTGCGCTAACTAAAAAGCCAAAACCAAAACAGGGCCAAAACTATGAAATTTGCCTTTTTTTTTTTTTTAAAGTTAAAAAATTTTAAAAAACGCC
>JACEEZ010007537.1:5000-15000 GCA_016584305.1 Chionoecetes opilio
TGAGCGTCTGCAAACCTTGAGAGCGTTTTAAAAACTCGGGGAATTTGCCAGATTTTGTTTGCGGATTATTTAAAAACGGCTGATGGATACAAAAAGTGACTACGTATTGTTGATATACTCGTTAATGGCTATGATTTGATTGCATTAAATCAGGAATGATGAAATGGTCTGGACGATTACTTTAAAGGCTGATTCACACTGGCGTTTTTTCGGCATTTTTATCTGACGAGAAGGGGTCTGGGTCTGGGTCTGGGTCTGGGTCTGGGTCTGGGGCTGGTGTCATGATCGCAATAGGTTTTCAAAAATCACACCCCCGATCGCTCGGTCTTTCAAGAGACCGGGCTTCTCGTCAGATAAAAATGCCGAAAAAACGCCAGTGTGAATTAGCCTTAAGTCTTATTGACAGGCCAAAACAATTATTTCGTGACAAGGTACACACACACACACAGGTGTGTGAGTAACCACACAGACTCACATGGAGTCTGCTCTTGGAGCGCCTGGTGCCGCGTCTCCGGTGGCTTCTTCCTCCCTTCCGGTCTCTCGGCGTGTTATAAAGGAAAGGTTTCATTGTTGAACAGTTGTTTACACAAGAACTGCTGAGTGCGTGAAATAAGAAGGTCCGCTCGCTTTTTCACAGGGCGTGACTCAAACACCCCAAGTTGCTGGTCTGCCCGGTGTGCAATGCTTATAAACTAGATAATAAAATTTAAACCCGGGCAACCAACAGCTGACTTGCAATCTCAAGAAGGCAAGGAGCGAGGGAACAACCCAAAGTCCGGTAACACAGCAAGGGGGGTATGTCTGTCCGAGCAACAAAATAAAAAAGTTGTTGCAAAAGGGGCAACACACGACATACACCTCCCACATGATACAGCTGATAACATATGTTGCATATACACATACAGATAATCTCGCCAGTGCCCCAATGACAGAAGTAAACAATAAAAAAAACAATTTAAAGTAAAAAAAAAAATAAAAATACTTTAATAGGGGTATTGAGTAAAATTTTAAACAATAGGCTACTCTCTCTCTCTCCTCCTCCTTCTCTCCTCTCCCTCTCTCTCTCTCCCTCTCTCTCTCTCTCTCCTCCCTCTTCTCTCTCTCTCGCCTCCTCCTCTCTCCTTTGTCCATTATGACCTTTGCCTGACATACCTATAGGTCACTCTGATCAGGTTTAAAAACCCAAAAAGAGGAGAGGGGAAGAGAGAGAGAGAGAAGGAGAGAGAGAGAGAGAGAGAGAAGTACTCCTCTAACCCGGCCTGTAAAAAAGCTAATGTTTGTTTCTTTACTATAAATATTTTTAAGGGCCAATAAAACAATCTCTCTCTCTTTTCTCTCTCTCTCTCTCCCCTCTCTTCTCCTCCCTTCTCTCTCTCTCCCCCCTCTCTTCTCCTCTCTCTCTCTTCTCTTCTCTCTTTAAGTTACCTTGACAGCTATTTTCCTTCCAATCCTTGCATTTTTCTCCCCCCCTCCCTCCTTTCCTCTCTAAAAAATACGCCCCTATATTTTTCTCTCTCTTCTCTTCTCTCCCTTTTCTCTCTCTCTCTCCCTTTTTCACCCCCCCCCCCCCCCCCCCTCCTCCCCCCCCCCCCTTTTCATCCCCCTTTTTTTCCCTCCTTCTCTCTCTCCCCCCTCTCTCTCTCTCTCCTTCTCTCCCTTTTTTCTCTCTCCTTTTCCCCTCTCTCTCTCCCCCCTCTCTCTCTCTTCCTTTTACACATTCTAATCCCAAATTTTTTTTCCTTTTCCATCCTTCTCTCCCTCCCCTTCCAATAAATCACCTCCCTTCCCTTTTGTCCTTTTCCTTCCCCCTTCTTCTTCTCCCCTTTTTTTTCCCCTCTTTTTAACCAAAATAAACCTTTTTTATAACACCATGTTTTTGGGGGCAAGGGTCCCTTTTTTGTGGCTGGATGTTTTTTGGAAATTGAAGCCGTTAGGTTCCCCCTCCTTTTCAATTTTAAAATCACTTAAAAAAATTACCTTTTTTTAAAAAATTCTTACTCTAATTTTTGACGTCCATACCTCAATGTATTTTAATCTAAACTAACACCTTTTTTATAACTTTTACTGTATGTTTTTATAGTGTAACTTTTAGGAAGTCTTACTTTTTATTTGTTTTCATTAGGATTTTAATGTTTTACAATTTTTATGTATTCTAATATTTTTATTTGTATATAGACCCTGTTCAGTGTTCTACCTTTAACACTTGTTATCTTATTCAGAAATATTGTAAGACTCATATTACTATGTTAAAAGAATAGCCATTGTAACAATGGAAATAAAATTCTGATTCTGATTCTCTCTCTCTCTCTCTCTCTCTCTCTCTCTCTCTCTCTCTCTCTCTCTCTCTCTCTCTCTCTCTCTCTCTCTCTCTCTCTCAATCACTTTATCCTCCCACGCTTGTCATGTATTTCTGTTTAAAGGGAGCGAGCATGACACCTCTCTCTCTCTCTCTCTCTCTCTCTCTCTCTCTCCTCTCTCTCTCTCTTCTCTCTCCCTAACCACCCACTCATTCACGTATACACACCCATTCAAACATCCTGCTTTAACTCTCTCTCTCTCTCTCTCTCTCTCTCTCTCTCTCTCTCTCTCTCATTTTCATTGCCTCTTACTTGAAGATCTTACAATGAAAGAAAAAGAAAAAAAATGGAAAATTATGGGAAGCAAATTATGGTAAAGAATAAAATTAAGAATATAAAAAGAAGAAAATGAGGAGGAGGAGGAGGAGGAGAGGGGAGGAGGAGGAGAGAGGGGAGGGGGAGGAGGAGGAGGAGGAGGAAGAGGAGGAGGAGGGGGAGGAAAGGGGGAGGAGGAGGAGGAGGAGGAGGAGGAGGAAGAAAAAAAAGACTGAAGTACAAGAATATTGAAAATAAGAAAAAAAAATTTAGAAAAAATCGAAAATAAATACAAGATAATAAGGAAGAAAAAAAGAGGGAAAAAATTTAATAGCTACAAAAAGAAAATTGACAAAATGAAGAAGAAAAGAAGAAAAGACTAAAAGCAGAAGAAAGAAGAAAGAAGAAAAAAGATAGAAAAAAGGAAGAAGCTTGGAGAAAAAGAAAAAGAAAAAGAAGAAGCTTGGAAAAAGAAAAAGAAGCTGAGAAAAGAAAAAGAAGAAGCTGGGAGAAAAAGAAAAAGAAGAAGCTTGGAGAAAAAGAAAAAGAAAAAGAAGAAGCTTGGAGAAAAAGAAAAAGAAGAAGCTGGGAAAAAGAAAAAAAAGAAGAAGCTTGGAGAAAAAGAAAAAGAAGAAGCTGGGAAAAAGAAAAGAAGAAGCTTGGAGAAAAAAAAAGTAGAAGAAGAAGCTTGGAGAAAAAGAAAAAGAAGAAGCTTGGAGAAGAAGAAGAAGAAGAAGAAGAAGCTTGGAAAAAAAGAAGAAGAAGAAGCTTGGAGAAAAAGAAAAAGAAGCTTGGAGAAAAAGAAGAAGCTTGGAGAAAAAGAAGAAGCTTGGAGAAAAAGAAAAAGAAGAAGCTTGGAGAAAAAGAAGAAGAAGAAGAAGCTTGGAGAAGAAGAAGGAGCTTGGAGAAAAAGAAAAAGAAGAAGCTTGGAGAAAAAGAAAAAGAAGAAGCTTGGAGAAAAAGAAAAAGAAGAAGCTTGGAGAAAAAGAAAGAAGAAGAAGCTTGGAGAAAAAGAAAAAGAAGCTTGGAGAAAAAGAAAAAGAAGAAGCTTGGAGAAAAAGAAGAAGCAGCTTGGAGAAAAAGAAAAGAAGCTTGGAGAAAAAGAAAAAGAAGAAGAAGCTTGGAGAAAAGAAAAGGAGCTTGGAGAAAAAGAAAAAGAAGAAGCTTGGAGAAAAAGAAAAAGAAGCTTGGAGAAAAAGAAAAAGAAGAAGCTTGGAGAAAAAGAAAAAGAAGCTTTGGGGAAAAAGAAAAAGAAGAAACTTGGAGAAAAAGAAGAAGAAGAAGAAGCTTGGGAAGAAGGAGCTTGGAGAAAAAGAAAAAAAGCTTGGGGAAAAAAAAAGAAGAAGCTTGGAGAAAAGAAGAAGCTTGGAGTAAAAGAAAAGAAGCTTGGAGAAAAAGAAAAGAAGCTTGGCGAAAAAGAAAAAGAAGAAGAAGCTTGGAGAAAAAGAAGAAGCTTGGAAAAAGAAAAAGAAGAAGCTTGGAGAAAGAAAAAGAAGAAGAAGCTTGGAAAAAGAAAAAGAATAAGCTTGGAGAAAAGAAAAGAAGAAGCTTGGAGAAAAAGAAAAAGAAGAAGCTTGGAGAAAAAGAAGAAGAAGAAGCTTGGAGAAAGAAGAAGAAGGAGCTTGGAGAAAAAGAAAAAAAAAAGCTTGAGAAAAAGAAAAAGAAGAGCTTGGAGAAAAAAAAAGAAGAAGCTTGGAGAAAAAGAAGAAGAAGAAGCTTTGGGGAAGAAGAAGGAGCTTGGAGAAAAAAAAAAGAAGCTTGGAGAAAAGAAAAAGAAGAAGCTTGGAGAAAAAGAAAAAGAAGAAGCTTGGAGAAAAAAAAGAAGAAGAAGCTTGGAAAGAAGAAAGGAGCTTGAGAAAAGAAAAAGAAGAAGCTTGGAGAAAAAGAAAAAAGAAGCTTGGAGAAAAAGAAAAGAAGAAGCTTGGAGAAAAAGAAGAAAAGAAAAGCTTGGAGAAGAAGAAGAAGGAGCTTGGAGAAAAAGAAAAAGAAGAAGCTTGGGGAAAAGAAAAAGAAGAAGCTTGGAGAGAAAAAGAAGAAGCTTGGAGAAAAAAAAGAAGAAGAAGCTTGGAGAAGAAGAAGGAGCTTGGAGAAAAAGAAAAAGAAGAAGCTTGGAGAAAAAGAAAAAGAAGAAGCTTGGAGAAAAAGAAAAAGAAGCTTGGAGAAAAAGAAAAAGAAGCTGGAGAAAAAGAAAAAAAGCTTGGCGAAAAGAAAAAGAAGAAGACTTGGAGAAAAAAGAAGCTTGGAGAAAAAGAAAAAGAAGCTTGGAGAAAAAGAAAAAGAAGAAGCTTGGAGAAAAAGAAAAAGAAGAAGCTTGGAGAAAAAGAAGGAAGAAGAAGCTTGGAGAAAAGAAAAAGAGCTTGGAGAAAAAGAAAAAGAGAAGCTTGGAGAAAAAGAAGAAAAGAGCTTGGAGAAAAAGAAGAAGAGAAGAAGCTTGGAGAAAAAAGAAGAAAAGCTTGGAGAAAAGAAGAGAAGAAAGCTTGGAGAAAAAGAAGAAAGCTTGGAGAAAAGAAGAAGCTTGGAGAAAAAGAAGAAGCTTGGAGAAAAAGAAAAGAAGAAGCTTGGAGAAAAAGGAAAAAGAAGCTTGGAGAAAAAGAAAAAGAAGAAGAAAAGCTTGGAGAAAAAGAAGAAGAAGCTTGGAGAAAAAGAAGAAAAGAACTTGGAGAAAAAGAAGAAAGCTGAGAAAAGAAAGAAGAAGCTTGGAGAAAAGAAGAAGCTTGGAGAAAAAGAAGAAAAGCTTGGAGAAAAAGAAAAGAAGCTTGGAGAAAAAGAAGAAGAAAAAGCTTGGAGAAAAAGAAAAAGAAGAAGCTTGGAAAAAGAAGAAGAAAAGCTTGAGAAAAGAAGAAGAAGCTTGGAGAAAAACAAGAAGCTTGGAGAAAAAGAAGAAGAAGAAGCTTGGAGAAAAAGAAGAAGCTTGGAGAAAAAGAAGAAGAAGAAGCTTGGAGAAAAAGAAGAAGAAGAAAGAAGCTGGAGAAAAAAAAAGTTGAGAAAAAAAAAGAGCTGAGAAAAAGAGAAGAAGCTTGGAGAAAAAGAAAAGAAGAAGCTTGGAGAAAAAGAAAAGAAGAAGAAGAAGCTTGGAGAAAAAGAAGAAGAAAAGCTTGGAGAAAAAGAAGAAACTTGGAGAAAAGAGAAGCTTGGAGAAAAGAAGAAGAAGAAAACTTGGAAAAAAGAAGAAGAAGAGAAGCTTGGAAAAAGAAACTTGGAGAAAAGAAGAAAAAGCTTGGAGAAAAAGAAAAAGAAGAAGCTTGGAGAAAAAGAAGAAGAAGCTTGGAGAAAAAGAAGAAGAAGCTTGGAGAAAAAGAAGAAGAAGCTTGGAGAAAAAGAAGAAGCTTGGAAAAGAAAAGCTTGGAGAAAAAGAAGAAGCTTGGAGAAAAAGAAGAAGCTTGGAGAAAAAGAAGAAGAGAAGAAGCTTGGAGAAAAAGAAAATCGAATATGAAAAAATTCCCCCCAAAAAAATTTTGTTGGAGAAATAAAACGAAGACAAGAAAAAATCAAGAAGAAAAACAAGAAGAAAATGAAGAAAAATATAGAAGAAAACAAGAACGATAAGAATAATTGAAGAAAAAACAACATCATAAATAAGAAAAAAAAGGAAAGAAAAAGAAAACGAACATAAGAAAAAAGAGAAAAAAAAAGAAAAAAAAGAGAAATAAGAAAAAAAAAAGAAAAAAGATGAACACTACAAAAAAAAAAATTATATATGTCTAGTAATAATATATCATGTACAAACAAACTATAAACAGATATATAGCAAAAAATAATAACAACAAAATAACACTTAAAGATCGATATGATAATAATGCAGGTAATAATAATAATAATATTAATAATAATAATAATAATAATCATCATAATAATAATAACAATACTAATAACAATAATAATAATAATCATAATAATAATGACAATAATAATAATAACAATAACAATAATAATAATCATCATCATAATAATAATCATCATAATAATAATAACAATACTAATAACAATAATAATAATAACAATAATAATCATCATCATCATAATAATAATAACAATAATAATAACAATAATAATAACAATAATAATAACAATAATAATCATCATCATCATAATAATAATAACAATAATAATCATCATCATCATAATAATAATAACAATAATAATAACAATAATAACAATAACAAAAAATATAATAATAATAACAATAATAATCATCATCATCATAATAATAATAACAATAATAACATTAATAATAACAATAATAATAATAATAAACATAATAATAATAATAATAATAACAATAATAATAATAATAAATAAGAAATAATAAATAATAACAATAATAATAAAAATAATAATAACAATAATAATAATAATAATAATATAATAATAATAATAATACCATTAATAATAACAATAATAATAAAAAAACAATAATAAAAAATAATAATAACAATAATAATAATAATAACATAATAATAATAATCATAAATAACATTAATAATAACAATAATAATAATAATAATCATAATAATAATAATAATAACAATAATAATAATAAAAAATAAAAACAATAATAATAATAATAACATTAAAATAACAATAATGATAATAATAATAATAACAATAATATAATAATAATAATAATAAAAATAATAATAAAATAACAAAAAATAACAATAACAATAACAATAACAACAATAACAATAATAACAATAATAATAATAATAATAATAATAACAATAATAACAATAACAATAACAATAACAACAATAACAATAATAACAATAATAATAATAATAATAATAATAATAATAATAATAATAATAACAATAATAACAATAACAATAACAATAATAACAATAATAACAATAATA
The DNA here is from genome assembly GCA_016584305.1 of Chionoecetes opilio. Lineage (NCBI taxonomy): Eukaryota > Metazoa > Arthropoda > Malacostraca > Decapoda > Majidae > Chionoecetes > Chionoecetes opilio. The sequence continues at coordinate 12,469 of JACEEZ010007537.1, forward strand.
ATAATAATAATAATAATAACAATAATAACAATAACAATAACAATAACAATAATAACAATAATAATAATAATAATAACAGATAAAAAGTCAAACATTTTACAACTTACAAACAAACAAATAAACAAATATCTCATGGAAAAAAAACACAATATATAAATAAATGTAAAAAAATATATTCATGCATATAAATAAAATAAAAACATGAGAAAATTAAAACTGACGTAAGAAAGATAGCGTGGGATGGAGAGAGAGAGAGACAGTGTGTGTGTGTGTGTGTGGTGTGTGTGTGTGTGTGTGTGTGTGTGTGTGTGTGTGTGTGAGAGAGAGAGATAAACAGTGTGTGTGTGTGAGAAAGTGAGAAAAAAATTGGGTCAAGTTAAAACAAACAGAAGTCATGACCTGAAAGAAAGGCTTTGTGACCTCTCTCTCTCTCTCTCTCTCTTCTCTCTCTCTCTCTCTCTCTCTCTCGATGGTCAGTAACACAATAAGTCACTATAGAGATGTTAGCAAGTCATAAGGTCGCACAGAGAGAGAGGGAGAGGGAGAGAAGGTCCAACACCCACACCTGAATTTGAAAAATAAAGGGCATACAGAGGTTAGGTCAAGACTCTCTCTCTCTCTCTCTCCTCTCTCTCTCTCCTCTCTCTCTTCCCCTCTCTCCTCTCTCTCTCTCTGTGTTGTGTGTTCCTGTTTTCTTAATTTTTCCTACCTATTATTATCTCCCTCTCTCTCTCTCTCTCTCTCTCTCTCTCCCCTCTCTCTCCTCTCTCCTCTCTCTCCCTCTTTTCTCTCCTCTCTGTATTGTGTGTGTTTCTGTTTTCTTTATTTTTTCCTACCTATTATTCCTCTCTCTCTCCCCTCTCCTCTCTCTTCTCTCTCTCTCTCTCGCTCCTCTCCTCTCTCTCCTCTCTCTTGTGTGTGTTCCTGTTTTTCTTATTTTCTACCTATTATTCCCCTCTCTCTCTCCTCACCTCCTCCCCTCTCTCTCTCCCCCTCTCTCTCCCCTCCTCTCTCTCTCTCTCTCCTCTCTCCCCCTCTCTTATTTTATACTTCCCTCACGTCATTTCTAAACTTTTATTATTTATCTTTTTTTTTATTTCATTCGAGAGTAGAAGAGAGAGAGAGAGATGAGGAGAGAGAGGAGAGAGAGAGAGGAGAGAGAGACGGGGAGAGAGAGAAGAGAAGAGGGGGAGAGAGGAGAGAGAGAGAGAGAAGACAGGGGAGACAGAGAGAGAGAGATCTACGGGTGCAACATAAGCAACGTAAGGAAATTTAACTGAACCAGAAAATCGGGTTTTGCGGTTTTATAGGTATAGGTTTTTGTTGTTTTTGTTAGAGTTGGGGGGTTTAAGGCGTGTTGGACTTGGATTGTTGAATTAAAGTGTATATAGTATATAGTAGTATAGTATAGTGTGTGTTGTAGTAGTATAGTAGTTAGTAGTTAGTAGTGGTGGGGGTAGTAAAGTAAAAATGTAAAGGGAGTTTGTGTGTAGTAGTAGTAGAGTAGTAGTATAGTGGTGGTAAGTAGTAGTGGTGGTAGTATATAGTTATAGGGGAGTGGTGGTGGGTTTGGTGGTGGGGGGTGGTGGTGGTGGTGGGGTGGTGGTGGTGGTGGGTGGGGTATGTAGTGTAGTAGTTTTTGTAGTAATAGTGTAGTATAGTAGGGGAGTGTATGTAGTCGTAGAGTAGTGTATAAATAGTAAATAGTAGTAGTAGTATAGATGTATGTAGTAGTAGTAGTAGTATGTAAGTAAGTAAAAGTAGTAGTGTAGTAGCCCGTCAGGGGGGCAAGGGTTGGGAGAGACTGAGTCGCAATGTGCAGCGTCCCGTGCATTCGGGCAGGGGTTCGGTCCGCCTAGTTCGTGTTGACGTGGCGGCGCTTTGTATAGTCAATAACCCCTTTTAGTTTGGGACTTGCAAAGTGTCTAGATAGGATGAAAAATTTTTTCGTGGTTTGAGTATAGTAAGAAAATAGTAGTGTAGTAGTAAGTAGTAGTATAGTGTAGTAGTAGTAGAGTAGTTTTAAATATAATAGTATAGTAATATAGTATAGTATTCAAGTTCAAGTTAGTTAGTATTAGTATAGTAGTAGTAGGTAGTATAGTAGTGTAGTATTTGTAGTTAGTAGTAAGTAGTAGTTCAAGTTTTAAGTTAGTAAGTATAGTAGTTGTAGTAGTAGTAGTATTTGTAGTAGTATAGAGAGAGAGTAGTATAGTAGTAGTAGTAGTGTAGTATAGTGTATTTGTGGTAGTAGTAGTGTAGTATGTGTAGTGTATAGTAGTAGTGTAGTGGTAGTATAGTGGTATTAGTGTATAGTATGTAGTAGTAGATTAGTATAGTGCAGTAATATAGTATAGTTAAATATAGTGGTATAGTAGAGTGTATATGTATAGTATAGTAGATAGTATAGTAGTAGTAAGTAGTAGTGGTATGTAGTAGAGTATAGTAGTAGTAGTAGTAGTATAGTGTATAGTAAATAGTAGTAGGGAGTGGGTAGTAGTAGTAGTATGTGTAGTAGTGTAGTGTAGTATA
>JACEEZ010007537.1:22500-27500 GCA_016584305.1 Chionoecetes opilio
AATGGTATCCAAATTACAATGGAAATTACGTTCTGGGCCTCACGGGGTTAAAATCTTGCTGCACCGTCGAGTGGCCTAAGAACACCCACATGCTGCCCATTAACTCACCTTGGATTACGAGTGCATGGGAGGACACAGGGGGGTGGCATGAGCCTCTAATCACAGGCATCCATCACTATAAGAATCCTGCCTGCGCCACCACGGGCGAGGGCCAACCATCAGAGCCCTCAAGTGAGCCTCCAGGGCCTGCCATCCCACCCCTGGAGCTCACGGCCTACACGCGCTATAGGCAAGATGTGAAGAAAAAAAAAGATAAAAAACTATGATAAATGTATTGAATGAGAGAAAGAAAAAGAAAAAGAAAGAAAATAAAGGGAAGGGAAAAATTTGAAGGAAGGAGGGGAAGAGAGAGAGGAACTGGAAGAGGAGAGAGGAGAGGGGGAGAGAGGAGAGAAAAAAAAGAGAGAAAAGAGAGAGGAAAGAGAAGAGGAGAAAGAGAAAAGAGAAAAGGACACAGAGAGGAAAACAAAATTTGAAAGGGACAGAGAGAGAGGGGACAGAATGAAAGACAGAGAGAGAGAGAGAGAAGGGGAGAGAAGAGAGAGAGGAGAGACAGAGAGAGAGGAGAGAGAGAGAGAGAGGAGAGGGGGAGGGGATGAGAGAAAGAGAGAGGACACAGAGAGAGACAGAATGAAAGACAGAGAGAGAGACAGAATGAAAGACAGAGAGGAGGGGAGAGAGAGGAGAGAGAGAGGGAGAGAGAGAGAGAGAGAAGAGGGGAGAGAGAAGAAAGGAGAGGAGACAAGGAACAGAGAGAGAAGACAGAATGAAAGACAGAGAGAGAGGACAGAAGGGAAGACAGAGAGAGAGAGAGGAGAGAGAGAAGAAAAGAGGAGAGACAGAGAGAGGAAAAGGAAAAGAGATGAGAAGAGAGAGAGAAGAGAGAGAGGGGAGGAGAGAGAAAAGAGAGAGGAACAGAGAGAGACAGAATGAAGGGGAGAGAGAAAAGAGGAGGACAGAATGAAAGACGAGAGGAGAGAAAAGGAGATGGAGAGAGAGAGAGAGAGAGAGAGAGAAGACACAGAGAGAGAGACAGAATGAAAGACACAGAGAGAGACAGAATGAAAGACAGAGAGAGAGACAGAATGAAAGACAGAGAGAGAGAGAGAGAGAGAGAGAGAGAGAGAGAGAGAGAGAGAGAAAGAAAAAAAGTTCCCCCTGTTAATATGACCCAATCATCAATCCAATACTTATATATTGATATCATTTATTATATCATGTACTTAACATTTACTTCATGCCTTCATATCACCTTTTTAATAATATCAATTAAATAAAATAAAGAATAAGATATGAATAATTACATAGAAACGCGTAGAGGATATAAATCAAAACAATTATATTTACATCAGCATGTACAAAGATATATTACAGAAATTAGTATGCGAGTATTTATGAAGGAAAAGAAACGAAAAAAATATCGTAGGAAAAAAAAAAAAAAAAAGAGACTAAGACGTAAAGACAAGAAGAAAAAAGAAAAATATATTAAAAAAAAAAAAAAGATTGAGATAAAAAAAAATACGAGAAAAAGATAAGGCAGGATAAGACAGATAAGAAAATAAGAAAATAAATAAATAAATGAAATGAAATGAAATAAAATAAATCAAATAATAAAATAAGAAAGATAAAATATAAGAATAGATAAGATAAATAATAATATAATTCACGTCAAATAAATAAATAAAATAAATAAATAAATAAAATAAAATTAAATGACAGAAAATAAATCAAATAATAAAATAAGCAAGATAAAATATAAGAATAACTAAGATAAATAATGACATAATTCACGTCAAATAAATAAAATAAATAAATAAATAAATAAAATAAAATAAATAAAATAAATCAAATAATAAAATAAGAAAGATAAAAGATAAAAGATAAGAATAACTAAGATAAATAATAATATAATTCACGTCAAATAAAATAAATAAGTCAAATAAATATATTAAAGAAATTAAATGACAGTAAATAAATAAAATAATAAAATAGGAAAGATAAAAATAACTAAGATAAATAATAATATAATTCACGTCAAATAAATAAATAAAATTAATTAAATGAAAGAAAATAAATAAAATAAATAAAATAAGAAAGATAAAATATAAGAATAACTAAGATAAATAATAATATAATTCACGTCAAATAAATAAATAAAATTAATTAAATGAAAGAAAATAAATAAAATAAATAAAATAAGAAAGATAAAATATAAGAATAACTAAGATAAATAATAATATAATTCACGTCAAATAAATAAATAAAATAAATAAATAAATAAATAAAATAAATGAAAGAAAATAAATAAAATAATAAAATAATAATATAAGAAAGAAAAGATAACTAAGATAAATAATGACATAATTCACACATCCAATAATTAAATACTACTCATAAACAACAGTACAAAAGATTTATTGAAACAAATCCAAAATTTTAACACTTGGATAATAAAAATAATTTAAAAAAAATCTCAATAAAATATAAGTAAGCAAAATATAAATAAATTCAGTTAAATCAAAAATAAGTTATATGAAGAAAATATTAAAGTTTTCCATCTGCCATTTTCTATGAAGCAGTTAACCCCTTGAGGCCCAGAACGTAATATCCATCGTACAGTCTATTTTTCTTATTATGGTCAAAATGCAGTAAGGAAGCCACGCCCCCTGCCTCCCCTTCTATTCTACGGGGCAGCTGATTGGTGTATTCCTCGTATCATCACTACCCATCACAATATCTTCACTACTTAACAGCGCGTGACCACTGGACAGAGCAATCTTCACTACAGAGGGTGGTGACAAAATCCAAAATCTCTCTGTAGTGAAGATTGCTCTGTCCAGTGGTCACGCCGTTGTTAAGTAGTGAAGATATTGTGATTGGTAGTGATGATACGAGGAATGCACCAATCAGCTGCCCCGTAGAATAGAAGGGGAGGCAGGGGGAGTGGCTTCCTTACTGCATTTTGACAATAATAACAAAAATAGACTATAGTTTGGCTACCATTAGACGATTTGTAGTGACTATAAGCAATATTTTATAGCTATGACCTGTTTAGTATCCTTGTCCACTAACTAATTTGGTATATTAAGTTACTTTTCGTAATTTTTTGGCTAACAACAGACAATTTCTTTATAGCCAAGGAAAGATCTGGGCGTGAAGGGGTTGATACAATATGTTTAGTCCGCTTGTCCGGTAGCGAATGGAGTCCGTTATATCCGAAATCCGTTAAACCGAGGCCCGTTATATCGAGGGTCGACTGTACATCATGAGTGTTTTTTGCACCTGTTTCTATCTGTTTAAAGGCGATGGTGCACATAAAAAAAAATATAAAAAATATTCGCAAATGTTTTTTTTTAGTTTTCCTATATTTTAATATAATAAGCCTTAAGTCCCCAGGCAATAAAGGTGATGATGCGGTAAGAAGGAGTATATTTGGCGGGAATTAAGGTTCGTAAAACCCCTTTGTTATAATTCGTAGGAGTGGAAATCATAGTAGTAGTAGTAGTAGTAGTAGTAGTAGTAGTAGTAGTAGTAGTAGTGATAATAGTAATAGTAGTAGTAGTAGTAGTAGTAGTAGTAGTAGTGGTAGTAGTAGTAGTAGTAGTAGTAGTAGTAGTAGTAGTAGTAGTAGTAGTAGTAGTAGTAGTAGCAGTAGTGATAATAGTAGTAGTAGTAGTAGTAGTGATAATAGTAGTAGTAGTAGTAGTAGTAGTAGTAGTAGTAGTAGTAGTAGTAGTAGTAGTAGTAGTAGTAGTAGTAATAGTAGTAGTAGTAGTAGTAGTAGTAGTAGTAGTAGTAGTAGTAGTAGTAGTAGTAGTAGTAGTAGTAGGGTGGCACACTTATATTATTTTTGTTTGATTCGTAAGTTGACTTATTTTACATGTTTCAATCTTTTTAGTGACTAGTGCACTCAAATGTATCCCTATTAACCCCTTCACGCCCAGATCTTTCTTTGGCTATATAAAAATCGTCTGTTGTCGAGCCACAAAATTACGAAAAGTAACTGAATATACCAAGTTAGCTAGTGGACAAGGATACTAAACAGGTCATATCTATAAAACATTGCTTATAGTCACTACAAATCGTCTAATGGCATCCAAATTACAATGGCAATTACGTTCTGGGCCTCAAGGGGTTAAGGCGACAACCCTGATTCCGTTTTCTGTGATGGAAGGAAAACGGGCCACCTTGAAATAGAGGAAGAAGAGAGAGAGAGAGAGAGAGAGAGAGAGAGAGAGAGAGGAGAGAGAGAGAGAGGAGAGAGAGAGAGGAGAGAGAGAGAGAGAGAACCACATGGGCTTTTAGGAACACTCAACTCAACGCAATGATCAATACAGATTAAAGTGTGAGAGAGAGAGAGAGAGGGGGAGAGAGAGAGAGAGAGAGAGAGAGAGAGAGAGAGAGAGAGAGAGAGAGAGAGAGAAGAGAGAGAGAGACCGCTACTAAGCCAGATAGACAAATGAACTCTAAAAAACACACACACACACACACATTGTCAAAACAAACAAAAGATTATGTGCCTATGGTGTCTCTCTCTCTCTCTCTCTCCTCTCTCTCTCTCTCTCTCTCTCTCTCTCTCTCAAGCACCTAAAAGATCTTATCAAAACACCTTTTTCAGATTATTTTCGTGAGCAGAATATTGAGTGTGTGTGTGTGTGTGTGTGTGTGTGTGTGTGTGTGTGTGTGTGTGTTGTGTGTGTGTGTGTGTGTGTGTGTGTGTGTGTGGTGTGTGTGTGTGTGTGTGTGTGTGTGTGTGTGTGTGTGTGTGATGAGAGAGAGAGAGAGACGAGAGAGAGAGACGAATTGAAGAGAGAGAGAGAGAGAGAGAGATGAGGAGAGAGAGAGAGAGAGAGGATTATTCGTTTCTTAAGGGGACGCCACACAGGTGATGCCAAAATTTCCCAGGCAGCTTTTAGAGCCAAAATCTTATCTCCATCGTG
>JACEEZ010007537.1:35000-47500 GCA_016584305.1 Chionoecetes opilio
ACCACAGTCACAAAACCCACCACACACACACACACACCACCACACACACACACACAACACACACACACACAGCCACCAAACACACACACACACACACACACACACACACACACACACACACACATATGAGAGAGAGGGAAATATGCAAACAATTATAACCTCATAATAAAGCTATCAAAAATTCTAATAATAATAATAATAATAATAATAATAATAATAATAATAATAATAATAATAATAACAATAATAATAATAATAATAATAATAATAATAATAATAATAATAATAATAATAATAACAATAATAATAATAGCAACAATAACAAGAATAACAATGGTCCCATCCCCCCCCCCCCTTTTACAGCCCCTCCTCCCCGGCATAAATCGTCCCCCATAAAACGGTAACACTGCAAATTGGTCGAATCAATTAGAAACGCCAATAATTTGTCTGAAAACACTAATTTTGCTGCTCGGTGACTATAATGTGTTGTTGTGTCATGCACCCAGGGTCTTGTCCACGCGTGCCGGACTCGCGATCGCCAGTTTCACCCTCTTCCACCCTCCTCATTATTACCGATCTTTGGGTAATGCTGGGACCTCACACACCACACACCCATCTCCTTGCTCAAGGTGGACAGTAATGGTGTGTGTATGCATGTGTGTCTGTCTCTGCGTGTGTATTCATCTAGTTGTATTCATGTAGTTGTATTTTACAGGGCCAGAGCAATGCTCGTGTGGCCCCGTCTCCATATCAACATTTTTATCATTCATCCTAAGTGGTTAGTGTTGGGGGAAGCCACCACCCCGGAGAGCAGGTCACAAACCCCGGCTAACACCCGGTACCCATTCACTGCTGGGTGGACAGGAGCTTGGGTTTTAAGGAAACAACCCATCTGTTTCCGCTCCGCCCGGGGATCGAACCCGGGACTTCTCGGTTGTGAGCCAAGCGTGCTAACCCTTACACTACGGAGTCCCCTTAGTGTGTGTGTGTGTGTGTGTGTGTGTGTGTGTGTGTGTGTGTGTGTGTGTGTGTGTGTATTAGGATTAATATAGATAGATTTAGCTTTGTTATGGTTTCTGTTATTGTTGTTGTTGTGTTGTTGTTTTATTGTTGTTGTTCTTCACTAGCTAAGAGGGTACATGGCAGGGCAACACAGGCTGGGTGGGTGTGAGGGCTAGGAACTTTTTTGGCTTGTATCAAACTATTTAAGGGAAATTATCTTACGTTGCTGTGGTTTCCATTATTTTCTTACCGTTTTTTGTTGTTATTATTTATGGTATGTATGTATGATACTCTCTCTCTCTCCTCTCTCTCTCTCTCTCTCTCTCTCTCTCTCTCTCTCTCTCTCATTTTTTTTTTTATTATTTATGGTTTTGTTGTTCTTTTTCCTCTCTTCTTTTTTTTATTATTTGGGTTGGACTCTCCTTTTCCATTTTTTTTTTATTTTTTGGTTGTATGTAACTCTTTTTCTCCTTTTTTATTTTGGTTTTATAATCTCTCTTCTTTCTTCTCTTCATTTTTTTTTTATTTATGATTTTAATGTTGACTCTCTCTTTTCCTCCCCCTCTCCCCTCTCCTCCCCTTCTCTCTCTTTTTTTTATTATTTGGGATATTTACCCCCTCTCTCTCTCTCTCCTCCCTCCTCTCTCTCTCCCTCTCTCTTTTTTTTTTTTTATTTTTTTAAATTTTTTTTTTCCCTCCTCCTCTCTCCCCTACTCTCCTCCCTTTTTTTTGTCTCCTCTTTTCTCTTCCTCTCTCCCTCTCTCCTCTCTCTCTTTTTTTTTTTTTTTTTATTTATTATTTTTCTCTCTCTCTCTTCCTCCCCTTTCTCCCCTCCCCTTCTCTCCTCCTCTCTCCTCTCTCTCTCTCTCTCTCTTTTCCTCTCATCACCCAATTTATCATCATTGCTATCATTATTATCATTATCATTATTGCTACTACCATATTTTCTCATTCATTTTTTTATCATTACTTTTTCATTATACTTCTCATATTTTTTCTAAACAAAAATCAACCAACATTCATCATCACAAAAAAATGACAACAACAGCAACAACAATAATAAAAATAATAATTATAATAACACACAAAAACAAACACTGGCAACTGTGCATGACGTCAGCCATCATGGAGGTCAAAGAAGGCCTGCTATTGGTGGAGAGGAGGGGGGCGTGGCTTAGTGATGACGTAGTGATGACGTAATAGTGACGTAATGGTGACTTATACACAGGGCGAAGAGGGGAAGGGAGGAGGGGGGGAAACAGGCAGAATGTGTTGTAAGTGACATGTTTGCTGAGGGGAGGGGAGAGGTCATAAGTGATAGGGTATATGTATATTTTTGTGGAGGAGGAGGAGGAGGAGGAGGAGGAGGATTACATAGGATTTACATAGGAATAACAGACACCAGGAGACTTATTGGTCCATAGCGAGGGTATCTGCTGAACTACATACTACTAACTATCAACTACTTGTAAAAAACAGTTGGAAAATGATACCATGTCCTTAAAAGAAGATAGGAACAGAGGAGGAGGGAGGAGGAGGAGGAGAGAAAATGGAAAATAAGAGGAAGAAGAGGAAGGAAAAAGGGAGGAAGAGGAGAAATTTGAAGAAGAAAAGAAGGAATAAAAGAACACGAAGAAGAACAAGGAAGAAGAAGAAGAAGAAGAAGAAGAAGAAGAGGAAGAAGAAATTGTAGTGTTCTTCCAACTAGATGGTTGATAAACAGACACCCAGGGTTGATGGTTGGTTTATTGGAGAGAGCAGTTGTTGGTACAGTGGTTGGGCTCTCACTAACTCTGCCTCTGCACGAGGCTCTTTATAAAGAGCCAAGATACTCAAGACCTGACACCTGACGCCTAATCCCTTAATGGGCAGTCGGCGAGATCCTAGGTGATGTCGCTATGGAAAGTGGGAGGCGAGAACGAGGAGAAGACATTAAGAGAGAGGCGTGACCTGACGGGTAATTAACCAGGTGTGTGTGAATCACCACAAAATAATAAACAAAAGAATCGTAGATAAACATAGTAGATAAGATAAGTAGATGGGTAGATAAGTAGATGGGTAGATAAGTAGATGGGTAGATAAGTAGATGGGATAAGTAGATGGGTAGATAAGTAGATGGGTAGATAAGTAGATGGGTAGATAAGTAGATGGGTAGATAAGTAGATTGGTAGATAATTAGATGGTAGATAAGTAGATGGGTAGATAAGTAGATGGGTAGATAGGTAGACGGTAGATAAGTAGATGGGTAGATAAGTAGATGGGCAGATAAGTAGATGGGTAGATAAGTAGATGGGTAGATAAGTAGATGGTAGATAAGTAGATGGGTAGATAAGTAGATGGGTAGATAAGTAGATGAGTAGATAGGTAGATAAGTAGATAGGTAAATAAGTAGATAGGTAGCTAAGTAGATGGGTAGACAAGTAGATGGGTAGATAAGTAGAAAAGTAGATAAGCAGAAAAGTAGATAGGCAGATAAGTAGATGGGTAGATAAGTAGATGGGTAGATAAGTAGATAGGTAAATAAGTAGATAGGTATATAAGCAGATGGGTAGATAAGTAGATGGGTAGATAAGTATATGGGTAGATAAGTAGATGGGTAGATAAGTGTATAAGTAGATGAGTAGATAGGTAGATAAGTAGATGGGTAGATAGGTAGATAAGTAGATGGGTAGATAGGTAGATGGGTATATAGGTAGATAAGTAGATGGGTATATAAGTAGATAAGTAGATAAGTACATAGGTAGATAAGTATATGAGTAGATAGGTAGATAATTAGATGGGTAGATAGGTATATAAGTATATGAGTAGATAAGTAGATGGGTAGATAGGCAGATAAGTAGATGAGTAGATAGGTAGATAAGTAGATAAGTAGATGGGTATATAAGTAGATAAGTAGATATGTAGATAAGTAGATGAGTAGATAAGTAGATAGGTAGATAGGTAGATAAGTAGATGATAGATAGATAGATAAGTAGATGGGTAGATAAGTAGATGGGTAGATAGGTAGATAAGTAGATGGGTATATAGGTAGATAAGTAGATAAACAGGAAGAAAACATTGCAAGCTAACGATCAAATGTAATATCAATAATAATAATAATAATAATAGTAATAATAATAATGATGAGATAATGATGATAAAAATAATGATAGGCCGATACATATAAAGCAGGGAAGAGAGAAAGAAAGAAAAAAGAGGAGGAGAGGAGGAGGAGGAGGAGGAGGAGGAGGGAGGAGGAGGAGGAGGAGGAAGACCTCTCGACACTATTTTGGGTGTTTTAAAGGGGTGCCAACGGCCGGACTGACGAAGAGGATTACATAGGAATAACAGACACCAGGAGACCCATTGGTCCATAGCTGAACTACATACTACTAACTATCAACTACTTGTAAGAAAACAGTTGGAAAATGATACCATGTCCCTAAAGAGGATAGGAACATGGAAGTTTCATAGTGCAGAATGATAGGATATGAAAAATACTAACTACAACTACCACTACCACTACAACTAATCGATACGGGGGACTAGATACGAATTCGCACTATCAATACCCATTTACTTTATAGTGCGCGTCAAGTCTGTTTTTAAATGTAGTTATTGTGTTGGCTCCGACAACATTTGCTGGTAACTTGTTCCATCGTTCAACGACTCTCACATTGAGATAATTTTTACGGAGATCGGTGACGCAACGTTGACCGTTTAGTTTTAAACCATTATTTCTTGTTGTCACTTGAGTTGAAAGCTCGAATAGGTTCTCTTGATTAATGACATCAAAACCTTTTAGGATCTTAAAGGTTTCTATCAAGTCCCCAGGAGGAGGAGGAGGAGGAGGAGGAGGAGGAGGAGGAGGAGGAGGAGGAGGAGGAGGAGGAGGAGGAGGAGGAGATTGTCATTTATCCTTCCCCTCTTCTTTTCCTCCATACCCAAAAATATCTGCCTCATTCAATATCTCTCTCTCTCTCTCTCTCTCTCTCTCTCTCTCTCTCTCTCTCTCTCTCCTCTGTCTTCCTCTCTCCTCTATCTTTATCCTTTCCCCTTCCTCCTCCCCTCTATACAATATTATATCCTTTTCTCTCTCTCTCTCTCTCTCTCTCTCTCCTCTCTCTCTCTCTTCTCTCTCTCTCTCTCTCTCCATAAACATGAAAAAACTGCAAAACCAAACGTTAAATTATGGAAACCTCAAATTTGTCGAAAACTTATGACAAATGAGTGAAGATTAAACGAGAGAAGAGAGAAAGAAGAGAAGAGAAAAGCGAGGAGAGAGAGAGAGAGAGAGAGAGAGAGAGAGAGAGATAGAGAGAGAGGAGAGAGAAAGAGAGAGAAAGGAAAGGGATTAAATCATATTACATAACACACACACACACACACACACACACACACACACACACCAACACACACAGCAATGAGTAGATGAATAAAAATTAATATATTATAATCAATACATCATCAATATACTTAAAGGGGACATAATTTGTATTAAGTCCAAGAAAAGGCCAGTCCAGTCCAGTTAAAAAAAAAGGCCAGTCCAGTAAAAAAAAAGGTCAGTCCAGTCCAGTTAAAAAAAGGCCAGTCCAGTTAAAAAAAAAAGGCCAGTCCAGTTAAAAAAAAGGCCAGTCCAGTTAAAAAAAAGGCCCAGTCCCAGTCCAGTTAAAAAAAAGGCGCCAGTTAAAAAAAGGCCAGTCCAGTCCAGTAAAAAAAAAGGCCAGTCCAGTTAAAAAAAAAGGCCAGTCCAGTTAAAAAACGGCCAGTCCAGTTAAAAAAAGGCCAGTCCAGTCCAGTTAAAAAAGCCAGGTCCAGTTTAAAAAAAAAAAGGCCAGTCCAGTAAAAAAAAAGGCCAGTCCAGTTAAAAAAAAAGGCCAGTCCAGTCTAGTTAAAAAAAAGGCCAGTCCAGTCCAGTTAAAAAAAGGCCCAGTCCAGTTAAAAAAAAGGCCAGTCCAGTCCAGTTAAAAAAAAGGCCAGTCCAGTCCAGTAAAAAAAAGGCCGTCCAGTCCAGTAAAAAAAAGCCAGTCAGTTAAAAAAAAGGCCAGTCCAGTAAAAAAGGCCAGTCCAGTCTAGTAAAAAAAAGGCCAGTCCAGTCCAGTTAAAAAAAAGGCCAGTCCAGTTCCAGTTAAAAAAAGGCCAGTCCAGTCCAGTCCAGTTAAAGAAAGGCCAGTCCAGTCCAGTTTAAAAAAAGGCCAGTCCAGTCCAGTTAAAAAATAAGGCCAGTCCAGTTTAAAAAAAAGGCCAGTCCAGTCCAGTAAAAAAAAAGGCCAGTCCAGTCCAGTTAAAAAAAAGTCCAGTCCAGTCCAGTTAAAAAAAAGGCCAGTCCAGTCCAGTTAAAAAAAAGTCCAGTCCAGTCCAGTTAAAAAAAGGCCAGTCCAGTCCAGTAAAAAAAAGTCCAGTCCAGTTAAAAAACGGCCACAGTCCAGTTAAAAAAGCCAGTCCAGTTAAAAAAAAAAGGCCATCCAGTTAAAAAAAAAAAAACCGTCCAGTTAAAAAAAAAAGGGCCCTCCCCAAATTAAAAAAAGGCCCGTCCATCCCGCAAAAAAAAAAGGGATCCCCCAGCAAAAAAAAGCCCTCCATAAAAAAAGGGCCGTCCATTTTTAAAAAAAGGCCAGTCCTTTTAAAAAAAAGGCCAGTCCGTTTAAAAAAGGCCAGTCCAGTTAAAAACCCAAAGTCCAGAAAAAAAAACATTGAAAAAACATTAAAAAATCTATGATTTTTTTTTCTTCAAATTATTTTTTGAAATCTTTATAAGTAAAAGAAAACATAGAAAAAACAACCCCCCCCTCCCTCTCTTCTCCCTCCTCTCCGCCCCCCCCCCTCTCCCCTCTCCCCTCCTCCTCTCTTCATGGAATGTTTAAAAGGAGGGGGGAGGGAAGAAAAGAGGGAGAAGGGAAGGAGGAGAGGGGAAGAAGAAAGGGAGGAAGGGGGGGGGGTAAATAAAAATTAAAAACCAACAACAAAAAACAAACAGCCAAAAAAACAAAACAACAAAAACAACAAACACAACAACCCAAAAAACAACAAAACAAAACAAAAATAACAAAAAAAACAACAAAACAAAAACAAAAAAACAACAAACAAAAAACAACAAAAATAATAATAAAATTAAAAAAGAATATATATCTAATAATATTTTTTTCTCTTTTTTTTTTTTTTTTTTTTAAAAAAAAAGGGGGGGGGGGGGGGGGTTTTTTTTTTTTTTTTTTTTCCTTTTTTCCTCTCTTTTTTTTACCCCTTTTGTACGGCTTACGGGGTACGTGTGGTGGGGTGTTTGTGTGTGTGTGTGTGTGGTTTTTTGTGTGTGTGGTGTGTGTTTTGTGGGGTTTTTTGTGGGGGTGTGTGTGTGTGTTGGGGGGTTGGGGGTATTAGTAGTAGTAGTAGTAGTATTTTAGAGTAGTGTAGTATAGTAGTAGTATACAAGTGGGGGGTAGTTATGTTTGGGTGTAAAAATTTGTGTGTAGTTAGTAGTAATAGTATTGTAGTAGTAGTAGTATATTTTGTATGTATTTTGGGAGTAGTTTAGTAATAGTTTTGTAGTGGGAGTAGTGTTTTGTAGTATAGAGTGTAGATAGTAGTATATTTTGTAGAGTATATAAGTTTTAAGTAGAGTAGGGGAGTCTTAGTGTAGTAAAGTGTAGTAGTAGTAGTTATAGAGTAGTAGGGGGTTTTTGGAATAGTTGGGAGTAGTATAGTAGTAGTAGTAGTATAGAAAAGTAAGTATATTAGCATGAAAAATAGGGACTTTAAACCAAACATAAAAAAATAGCTCTTTTCCCTTTAAATTTAATTATTTTCACATAATCTTCACTTAACAAGCCACTTCTTAATTCAAAACATTTCTGCTATCCACTTTACATGAGAAGACTAAAAAAAAAAAAATTTTATTATTTATTTCCTCTAGACCAGTCATCAATGAGAGGATATATAATCAATTAGCATCTAAATCAATAAAACTGATAACTAACGAAAAAGCCCATCTCCTTTGTAATACTAGCTAGCCTAAATCATTTATATACAATCACAAATAAGGGGGAAAAACAAATAGGGAAAAAATAAATAGGGAAAAACTGGTTCACAAATAGGGTGGTGAATGATTGGCATGGACTCAGTAGACAGGTAGTTAGTACGGAGTCATTAGGGAGCTTTAAAAGGAGGCTAGATCAAGTATAGACGTCCAGCTCTGGCCCCTTTGCTTTTGGCTCAGTTCTTGCGGCTGGAACGTGACAGCGAGCCACGTTCCAGCCAATTAACTCATTACGTGAATTACTCATTAAGGGCTTGTTCTATGCAAAAAGTTTGTTGTACAGACCCCCATTGATTTTGACAGCACTACTTGCATGTTGAATTTCAGCTCAATCCGACAATAATTAGGAGTAGTTTACGCTAATTACTCATTAAGGGCTTGTTTTACGCAAAAAAATTCTTCCGACGACCCCCATTGATTTTGACAGCACTACTTGCACGTCAAATTTCAGCTCAATCCGACAATATTTAGGAGTAGTTATACACTTTTTGGCGGAAACTTGGTTCCACGGGTCTTATGGTAAGCGACAGCGAGCGTCAATAATTTCATGGATGGGGATGAAAGGTGGATGTAGGTAGTGTTAAGTAACAGGAACTACCACGTGTAGGTCTCACGGCCTCTTGTAGCTTCCTTATTTTCTTATGTTCTATACAAGATTCCAGCCTATTAGAAATTATTAAAACCTTGCTATCAGTCAATACTAATAACATAATGAAATCTGTATAGCTTAGGCATCTATGCATATAGCTAAACTCTGATTAGTTTCTACAGCCAGCCGTTACTAATGTCCAGGTTAGGTTAGTGAAGTTACCTAAAATATACCTAAAATAACGTAATATTACCTAAAATAACAAAAAAAGCTAAATCATCCTAAAACATACCAAAAATAACCTGAAATAACCTTAAAATAAACCAAAAATAACCCTAAAATAACCTGAAATAAACTTAGAATAACCTAAAATAAACCAAAAATAACCTAAAATAAACTTAAAATAACCTAAAATAAAACAAAAATAACCTGAAATAACCTATAATAAACTTAGAATAGCCTAAAATATACCGAAAATAACCTAAATAAAACTCTAACTAAGCCCAAATTTTAGGTTAGTGAAGTTATATTGTTATAAAAAGTCCAGGTTTTAGGTTAGTGAAGTTATATCTGCTATAACTAAAGTCCAGGTTAGGTTAGTGAAGTTATATCTGCTATAACTAAGTCCAGGTTAGGTTAGTGAAGTTATATCTGCTATAACTAAAGTCCAGGTTAGGTTAGTGAAGTTATATCTGCTATAACTAAGTCCAGGTTAGGTTAGTGAAGTTATATCTGCTATAACTAAAGTCCAGGTTAGGTTAGTGAAGTTATATGTCAGGTAACTAAAGTTCAGGTTAGGTTTGTGAAGTTATATGTCAGGTAACTAAAGTCCAGGTTAGGTTAGTGAAGTTATAAGCCGTAACTAATGTCCAGGTTAGGTTAGTGAACTAGTGGGGGGTCTGGGGAGGTTAGGGTAAATGTAGGTTACAAGATAGGGAGTATTGTACGAAACTGCAATTTTACCGAAGTGCCCAATAACCAAACAATACCAAAATAAGATCATAAGAAATAAGGAAGCTACAAGGGGCCATAAGACGGTTACAGGGAGTTTCATACACAAATTGTTTTATAGCCAGGTTTTGTTAGTTGTTTCGTACACTGATATTGAGTTTTTTCGTACATACCTGGTGTCCAAACACCAAACAAACTTGGTGCACCAAACTTCCCTACACAATAGGGAGCATGGTTTTTATTTACCTTATTGTATTCTAAGAGACATTTTCTCTTTGAGCTTTCCGTCGCAAATCAATAGTTTCGGAGATATGAACATTTTAGGTGGGAGGAGGAATATGTCTCCTTTGTTTACAAAATGCCTCCCTCTTCCTCTTGTTGTGACCTGCATCGCTTTTGTTTCGGAGGCGCACCCGTGGCTACCTTACCTAACCTAACCTGAACCTTACCTAACCTAACCTAACCTTACCTAACCTTTAACCTCCTAACTGGGTCCAATAATAAAAGTTTAATAAAATACCAAACAAAAGCGATGCAGGTCACAAGAAGAGGAAGAGGGAGGCATTTTGTATACAAGGAGACGTATTCCTCCTCTCACCTAAAATGTTCTATATCTCCGAAACTATTGATTTGCGACGGAAAGTTCAAAGAGAAAAAGTCTCTTAGAATGGTTTACGGTCATTTCGCCCACATGTCAGTTCGCCCACAAGTCAGTTCGCCCAAATGTAGAGTTTGTTCGCCCACACTCAAGAGTCAGTTCGCCCACACTAAAGTTGGTTCGCCCACAAGTATTATTCAACAATGCACAAATCATGTAGTAAAAACTTTATTAAAACCCAAGAGAAACATACACAGAATAAAATGTATGAACACAGTAAAGTACAGACGACAAATCTTTGGGCAAGCGCTAGGCATTCAGGGAGTGTGTGACTGTACTTAGAATCTTTGGGCAAGCGCTAAGCATTCAGCGAGAGAAGTGACTGTACTTAGAATCTTTGGGCAAGCGCTAAGCATTCAGAGTGTGTGACTGTACTTAGAATCTTTGGGCAAGCGCTAAGCATTCAGAGAGAGTGTGACTGTACTTAGAATCTTTGGGCAAGCGCTAAGCATTCAGAGAGTGTGACTGTACTTAGAATCTTTGGGCAAGCGCTAAGCATTCAAGAGTGTGTGACTGTACTTAGAATCTTGGGCAAGCGCTAAGCATTCAGAGAGTGTGACTGTACTTAGAATCTTGGGCAGCGCTAAGCATTCAGAGAGAGTGTGACTGTACTTAGAATCTTTGGGCAAGCGCTAAGCATTCAGAGAGTGTGACTGTACTTAGAATCTTTGGGCAAGCGCTAAGCATTCAGAGAGAGTGTGACTGTACTTAGAATCTTTGGGCAAGCGCTAAGCATTCAGAGAGTGTGTGACTGTACTTAGAAACGACAGAGAAAGTGTGACTAAGAACTTATTTGATAATTCTGACTTTGTTAATTTTGGAGAGTTCTATCTTTTGTAATAAAAGAAGAAAAAGATAGACATAATGATTATCCCATGAACCCAACTAACCGCCCGAGCCACTTAGTGAACTTACTACAACCCCCAACCTACATTTGACGCCAACTCTAACTTGGCGTTGCACAGTAAAGGAGTTATCTAATGTGGGCGAACTGACTTTGGGCGAAACGACCTTTTGGTGTGGGCGAACTGACATGTGGGCGAAATTACCTGATACCCTTAGAATACAATAAGTTAAACAAAAACCATGCTCCCTATTGTGTAGGGAAGTTTGGTGCTGTCGTAAAATAATACCAATAGTTTCGTCCACCAAAGTGAATTCGGTGTTCATCTGGAATAATACAAATAATACTTAGGCCATGGTTAACATTGTGCTATGTTGGTTAACACTCACCTTATATGTGTCCATAGCAGCGCTGGATGCCGTGTTCACTTCTTGCAGTACACCTTAGTTACTACACTCGGGGTGCAGTCAGTTCGTACACAAGTTGTTTCGTACACCAGTAGATTAGTTGAACTTGATTACTAGTTACGATTCGACACCACGTATGTACGAAAAAACTTATAAATCAGTGTACGAAACAACTAACAAAACCTGGGCACGAAATAACTTGTGTACGAAACTCCCTGTAACCTTCCTTTCTTGTAGTTCACCTTAGTTAGTACACTCAACACTACACTTCCTTATTATCGGGGAATATCACTGCAGTACACACACACACACCACACACACACACACACACACGTAGCTACACTGGTTTATGGAACTGTCGTCCGATGGGAATTCTCGCCGAAACACCAACCGAGACTCCTACCTTAACCTAACTGATCAAGCTATTGCTGGTATTTCATCCCTGAATACAGAAACAAGGTAAAACTAACTAAATGTATATATTGGGTCCGGTAATATCAAGATTGATTGATTTAATGCCAAAAAAAGGTGAATGTGCCAGACATCAGAGGTCATATGGCACTATGGCAAAGCATATAAAGGGTCAGGGTTAAAGAAAATAGTGAAACGATGAGGGAAGGGGAAAGAACGGAATGTTACAGCAGATGGTTAGATCAGATGTAGATGTGGATGTGTTTGGAGGAAGGAGTTAAATTGTCCAGGAGAAGGAGGGGGATTCCGGAGAAATGTCCGCAAGACAGGAGGTCGGGAAAGGGAGGACAAATGAGGGAAGGAACTGGAACGGGCAGGAGTAAGATGGGGGCAGGATATTAGGACATGATGGACAGTGAGAGGAACTTTGACAGGGTGTGCAGAGGGTTGGGGAGGAGCGTGACATGAGAAAGGAGTGTGTGAGGTTGGTATGGCCTATGTATGTATGTAATATCAAGAATTGCAACACTCGACGACGGCGGCGACAGTTCCAGGTACCCTACACTTCCCACACTATACGACACACGCTCACTTGTCCCCTTATTTCTCTGTTCACTGCCGCTACCTCG
>JACEEZ010007537.1:52500-55000 GCA_016584305.1 Chionoecetes opilio
TGGGGGGAGTGACTGGCGACTAAGTGTTATCTCGGTCGTGTGTTAGACCAGTTAATCACTACACCAAAGGGGACTCCTCTTGGGATAGACTCACTATAAGGGTTTCCGGTGATTTATGCATTTCAAGAGGGGGAGGGGGAGAGGGGGGAGGAGAGGAGGATGGAGGAGGGGGAGGAGGAGGAAGGGGGGAGAGGAGAAAGGAGGAGAGGAGGGGAGGAGGGAGGAGGGAGGAGGAGGAGGGGGGGGAGGGAGGAGGAGGGAGGAGGAGGAGAGGAGGAGGGAGGAGGAGGTGAGGAGGAGGAGAAGGAGGAGGAGGAGGAGGAGAAGGAGGAGGAGGGAAAGGGGGAGAAAGGGGAAGGAGGAGGAGGAGGGGGGAAAGGGGAAGGAAGGGAGGAGGAAGGAGGAGAGGAAGGAGAGGAGGAGAGGAGAGGAGGAGGAGGAGGGGGGAGGGGGAGGAGGGAGGAGAGGGGAGAAGGAGGAGGAGGAGAAATAGAAAAAGGGAAAAATTGGGAAAAATGATAATGTAATGATATAAATAATAACAAAAATGTGTGTGTATGTATGTTTGTTTGCATGTGAGAAAGCAAGAGAAATAACATAGAAAATAAAAAGAGAGCAAGAAAGAACAGATGAAAAAAGGACTAGAAAAAAACTGAAAAAAAGAAGATAAAGAATAAAGGAAATTACAGGGTTATAATAAAAAGGGGAAATTTTTAAAAAAAAGACAATGTGTATTATTAAAGCGAGGAGGCATTATATAGTTTCTCTCTCTCTCTCTCTCTTCTTTTCTCTCTCGTCTCTCTCACTCCTCTCTCATCTTCTCTTCTCTCTCTCTCTCTCCTCTTCTCCTCTCTCTCTCTCTTCTCTCTTTTTCTTCTCTCTCCCTCTCTCTCTTCCCCTCTCTTTTCTTCTCCTCCTTTCCTCTTCTCTTTTTTCTTCCTTTTTCCCCCCTTTTCTTCTCTCCCCTCTCTCTCTTCTTCTTCTTTTCACATTTTAATTCTTTTCCTTTCCTCCTCCCCTTTTTTTCTCTCTTTCTTCCATATTTATTCATTTTTCCTCCCTCTCTTCTCTCTCTCTCTCTCTTCTTTATCATTCTGTATCATTCTGTATCATTTTCTCTCTCTCTCTCTCTCTCTCTCTTCTTTATCATTCCGTATCATTCTGTATCATTCTCTTTTCTCTTTTCCTCTCCCTCTCGTCTTCTCTCTCTCTCTCCTCTCTCTCTCTCTCTCCTCATCTCTCCCCTTTTCTCTCTCTCCCTTCTCTCTCTCTCTCTCCTCTCCCCTCTCTCTCCCCTTTCCTCCCCCGGTCCCCCTTCTCTCTCTCTTCTTCTCTCTCTCTCTCTCTCCCCTCTCTCTCCCTTCTTCTCTCCTAATCTCTCTCTCTTCCCCTCCCTTCCTTCTCTCCTTCCCTTCTCTTCCTGTCCAAATATTTCAATTTTCCCCTTTTCCCCCTCCTCCTCCTCCTCCTCCTCCTCCTCCTCCTCCTCCTCTTCCTCTTCCTCTTCCTTTCCTCTTCCTCTTCCTCTTCCTCTTCCCCTCCTATCCTCCTCCTCCTCTCTCCTTCCTCTTCCCCTTCCTCCTCCTCCTCCTCCTCCTCCTCCTCCTCCTCCTCCCCCTTTCCTTCCTCTTCCTCTTCCTCCTCCTCCTCCTCCTCCTCCCCTCCTCCTCCTCTTCCTTTTTCCTCTTCCTCCTCCCCCTCCTCCTCCTCCTCCTCCTCCTCCTCCTCCTCCTTCCTCCTCCTCTTCTTCCTCCTCCTCCTCCTACTCCTAGCTTTGGTATCTTTGCTATAAAACGTATACTGATAATTTTAGTACGGAATGAATCGTAGAATGAATCGTAGAAACAGAACATGAGAAGTAAAAATAATATGAAAAGTTAAGGGAGGAATATTACTGCTATGATGATAAATAATAACAACTTAATTAAATATACAAAACCATATCCTTATTTTTTTCGACTTGATTTATACGACATACATTATAAAAAAAAAATTATGAAAAGGATGAAATAAATAATTAGTAGGATTTTTAAGCCGTTCACGCCCAGATCTTTCATTTGCTATAAGAAATCGTCTGTTGTTAGCCATAAAATTACTAAAAAGTCACTGAATATACCACATTAGTTAGTGGACAAGGATACTAAACAGGTCATAGCTATAAAATATTGCTTATAGTCACTAAAAATCGTCTAATGGTACCCACATTACAATAGAAATTACCTTATGGGCCTCAAGGGGTTAAATTGAGAACAAAACATGACGAAAAATTAAAAAAAAACTCTATTTGTTTAGATTATCCAGTCATTATAAGTTTCATATAAGTACTAGTAATTCAGTCCTTACTTACCGTCAACAACACGTATAGTCGCCACTGCACTAATGTCGCCAGGCACCATATATTACGCATGTTAGCATCACTACAGACGTGTATGTGCCACTGAAGAGGCATGCACAGTAGTTTATATTATGTACCTGTCTTCAGTGGCACATACAAATCTGT
>JACEEZ010007537.1:67500-95000 GCA_016584305.1 Chionoecetes opilio
CTTTTCTTAGTATATAATTTACTATTTAATCCTAAGAGTGGCTCATATTATTCAAACACTGCTATATTTACACCCAGACGGATTAGGGTACCTGGAACTGTCGCCGATAGGAACACTCGCCGACGTCGACGAGTGTTCCTATTTTTCACGTCGGCGAGTGTTCCCATTACCCGTGTTTCTGCATTCAGGGATTAAATACCAACAATAGCCTGAATAGTTAGGCTAGGTTATGTGGTTAGGTTAGGTTAGATTCCTTTTCATACATTACAAGTTGAATTGTCGACGAAAATTTACACGTTGGCGAGTGTTCCAATGTCGGCGAGAGTTCTGGGTTGGTGTTTCGGCGAGAATTCCTATCGGCGACAGTTCCATAAACCCGGATTAGTCTATAAGTTGTTTGTGATTCACGGTTTGTAGCCTCTTGTAGCTCCTTATTCTCTTATGTTCTTATGTTCTTATGTTTACGTGATTTTCGACCAAAGTCCCATTTTCTCTTAGCCTCAACTCCCGTTTTCTTCCTCTTCTAATCCATCATTTTCTAACTAATTCCAGGAAAACGGACGACTGGCTATCTCCGGACCCCCTACCGCCTTCCCTCCCGACCCCCTGGGAGACATCGGGTCCCATACCTACACCCACACACCCCTACTACACGACCCCCCCATCTCCCTCACCCAACCCCCAACATACCACCACCCCCACCTACCCTTACACTCCCACCCCCCACCCCTTCACCATCACGACATCCCTCCCTTCCACCCCAGCCTCCACCACCATCACCATCACCATCACCACCATACCCTAGGAGCTCACCAAGCCCTACGATTCCCCCCTCCCGCCCCTGGGTTTGGCGATACCCTGTGCCCCCCTCTCCCCACAGTGCCCCCGCCGCCCCCGCCCCCAACACGCCACCCCGGACCCACGCCTGCACAGAAGAGACGAGCCAGAGCAATTATGGTGGATCGCTTCTCACGTGTTTTCTTTCCGTCGACTTTTGGATTGATTAACGGAGTGTATTGGGTTATATTTTGGTTGTATCTGTGAGGTGTGTGTGTGTGTGTGTGTGTGTGTGTGTGTGTAGGATAGATGGGAAAGATGGTGATGAAAAAGATAATGAAGATGATGGTGATATTAAGAAAACAGAGAGAGAGAGAGAGAGAGAGAGAGAGAGAGAGAGAGAGAGAGAGAGAGAGAGAGAGAGAGAGAGAGAGAGAGAGAGAGAGAGAGATAAGATAAGATACTTTGATCCTATCTAGACACTTTGCAAGTACCAAGTACAAGGTTATTGACTATACAAAGCGCCACCACGCCAGGACGAACTTGGTGGGAACCTGGTGGGATCAAACCAGGGACGCTGCACGCGAGCCCACAACTCTACCAACCGAGCCACCCTGCCGGGTAGAGAGAGAGAGAGAGAAAGATAGATAGATAGATAGATAGAGAGAGAGAGAGAGAGAGAGAGAGAGAGAGAGAGAGAGAGAGAGAGAGAGAGAGAGAGAGAGAGAGAGAGAGAGAGAGAGAGAGAGAGAGAGAGAGAGAGAGAGAGAGAGAGAATAAAAAGTATCCCTCCTACAATAGTTGATCTCTTGTCAATGTGTGTGTGTGTGTGTGTGTGTGTACATTTTTACCAATTATTCATCTGGTCTAGTGAATGCGGGCCGTTCTATCACACCAGATGACTCTCGTGTCTGTATATATGTATGTAGAATTAAGTGTTATATGTGTATGGAGTTATATTCACTCATCATTCACTTTGTTAAGAGTCATTCATCGTCTCACACTGTTATTCACCCTGCCATCAATAGTCTCCTTCACTGGGTAATAATTATAGCGTTATACATTGTTAGTTGGAGCGACCCACGATTTATACATCTTGACCCCTTCACGCCCAGATCTTTCCTCGGCCATATAAACAATCGTCTGTTGTTAGCCATAAAATTACGAAGTGACTGAATATACCAAATTAGTTAGTCGAAGATAAGATAAGATAAGATACTTTGATCCTATCTAGACACTTTGCATGTACCAACTACAAGGTTATTGACTATACAAAGCGCCACCACGCCAGGACGAACTTGGTGGACTGGAACCGCTAACCGAATGCGCAGGGACGCTACACACGCAAGACAACAGCTCTACCAATCGAGCCATCCTGACGGGTAGTTAGTTAGTCGAAGAGGATAGTAAACAGGTCATAATTATAAAATATTGCTTATATTCATTAAAATCGTCTAATGGTAGCTGAATTACAATGGAAATTACGTTCTGGGCCTCAAGGGGTTAACGTCATTCATTGCTGTTACTCACGGGCAGTTCCATGTGATAGACACTTAAGATGTAATGGGGAACTTTCTGAAAAGCTAATAGTCACCAGATGTCTCTAGCGCCGTCACTTCTTTAGCACTGTGAGCCTGCATGATCTATCAATTAGAACAAGAAGTAACGGATTCAAGCTGGAAAAGCGTCGATTTAAAAAAGAAATAGGGAAGAACGGGTTCACAAATAGGGTGGTGAATGATTGGCATGGACTCAGTAGACAGGTAGTTAGTGCGGAGTCATTAGGGAGCTTTAAAAGGAGGCTAGATAAATTCATGGATGGGATGAAAGGTGGATGTAGGTAGTGTTAAGTAACAGGAACTACCTCGTGTAGCTAATAGGTCTCCCAGCCTCTTGTAGCTTCCTTGTTTTTTTATGTTCTTAATTACCGTAAATTCCCTGTGCTTCTTCGGGGCATATCAAAATGACACTTCAATACAGAAACTGAAATTGTTCTTAATAAAAAATAACAGTATAGTCAAAGTACAAAAAAAGTGACAGCGCTAGAGACATCTGGTGGGTTAGCTTTGAAAGTTCCCCATACTGTGTGTGTGTGTGTGTGTGTGTGTGTGTGTGTGTGTGGTATTCATGATCGTACTTTCTTTTTAAACATACACAAACTATACATCTTAGCAGGAAAACATTTTTGTGTGTACTACATAAACTATAATTATGTACAAGTCGTGCTGTGACCCCTACTGCGCTGGAACTCAACTTGTATAGAACTGGAACTAAGCTTGTAGCTATTGGACTGGATCTAAACTTGTATAAGGCTGGAATTAAACTTGTATAGGACTGGAATCTAATTTGTATTAGACTGGAAATAAACTTGTATAAGACTAGTTAAGTTGTCTAGAACTAGAACTAAACTTGTATGGGACGCCGGGACGGGATCTAAACATGTATAGAACTGGAGCTTAACATGTATTGGAGAGGAACTTCAATTTGTATACGACTGGAATTTAACTTGTAAAAGACTAGAACTAGACTTTTATTGGTCTGGAATTAAACTTATACTAAACAGGATCTGAGCTTCATTGTAAAAAACAGTAACTGAAATTTTGAAGAACTGGAACTGAACTTGTATGGAACAGGAACATAACATACAAAGGATCGAAACAAGACTTAGAACGAAACTTATCTTGGACACAAACTAAACGTATTCGGTACTATAACCAAACTGCACAAAGGGCTACTGTACCTCTCTGCTTGTCGGAGATCCAAATACAAAGGAATACAAAGGAAGAACAGACAGCAACAGCCCTACTGGGCCAAACGAGGCTGTCTGTGTGACTACTTTCTACCACTATAGTTTCTACGTGTTAGAGGTAAAAGAATAGTAAAGTTGAAGGCTCCTCCCCACCCACCTCTCCCTCCGGCCGAGGCCGGCAGGAAAAAAAGTGAGAAAAAAAACACCATGCAGTATAGAAAGAACTGCCATGGAATATGATAGGAAAGATTGAAGGAGAGACAGACTCTAAACTAAAGCCAAGCTACAAAAAAAAAAAGTTTCCGTAGGGCCGAAGTAATGGAGTTGGGCAGTTGATGCTAAGTATTTATCTAGTTTGTTCTTAAACGCCTCAACTGTGTTACTATTAACTACTTGTGCTGGAAGAGAGTTCCATATATTAACAACTCTATTAAAGAAAAAGTGCTTCGCTTCATGTGACTGAAATCACTTACCAATGATCTTGTATCCATTACTACGAGTAGTGCTTGTCCAATCAATATTCAAATAGTCGTTTATGTTAACATTATCGAAGCCATGGAACATTTTAAACAATTCTATTAAGTCTCCTCGCAATCTACGTTTTGACAAACTGAACAAGTTAAGTTCCTTCAATCGCTCTTCGTATGGCTTGTTTCGCAAGCGCAGAATCATTTTAGTAACTTTTCTTTGTAATCTCTCAAGTTTGATTTTATCTTTTCTATAGTAGGGTGACCAGAACTGAACACAATATTCAAGATGAGGACGTACGATCGCATTGAAAAGTGTAGGAATGACTTTTTCAGACTTATATTCGAAAGTTCTTCCTATGAAACTAGTTAATTTGTTAGCCCTCTTAACAACTTCTGAACAATGTTTACTGGGCTTGAGGTCATTGCTTATAATAACCCCCAAGTCTTTTTCTTCGGTAACATTGGAAAGTTCATGTCCGTCCATTGAGTAGTTAATTTGATCGTTATTACTTCCTATATGCAAAACCTTACACTTATCGTTATCAAATTTCATCTGCCACTTCTTTGCCCAACTAACTAAGCGATCAAGGTCAGATTGCAATTGCATCTTATCGGCAGTTGTGATTACTTTATTCGTTATTTTAGTATCGTCCGCAAACCATTACCGTCGGCGAGTTTTCCCGATTTGCGTAGGGACGAGAATTTCGGTAGACGAGAGTACCAGGTACCATGAGGCAAGGATGGGTAATGTCACCGTGGTTATGCAACTTGTTTATGGATGGAGTAATAAGATAAATCAAAACAAGATCTAACCTAACCATTACCGTTGGCCGAGTTTTCCCGATTTGTGTAGGGACGAAAAGTTTGGTAGACGACAGTACCAGGTACCATGAGACAAGGATGGGTAATGTCACCGTGGTTATTCAACTTGTTTATGGATGGAGTAATCAGATAAATCAAAGCAAATAAAAGGTTGGTGATGTTGGTATAGACTCAGAGTATGCATAGGCTCGTCAAGTAACACTTAAACCATGATGTACCACTACTTATTATGAGGAAAGACAATAAAAGGAACTCAATTAATAAGGTATTTTAATACTATCATAACCATGAATATATACAACCTACAAAGAGAAGACTACGACGATGAAAAAAATTCGAGTTGTTTTGGACGAAATTGATATTCCAGGTGCTATATTTCCGTGCTGTTCTCGCTGACAACATAGAGAAGACCTGAGGTGATGGTTGATGTGTGAAGGCTTCTAAACCAGGAAAACATTTCACAGCAGAGTCTCATTAAGAAGTAAGCAAGTGGTAGGGACACATTACGTACCTACCACTTGCTTACCTTTTGACGAGGCTCTGTTGTGACTCTGTTTTCTTGGTTTAGAAGCCTCTGCACATCAGCCATTACCTCAGGTCTTCCATATAGTGTTGTCAGCGAGAATAGAACACAGTAATATAGCACCTGGAATATCAATTTCGCGCAAAATAACTCGAAATTCTTCCATCGCCGTAGTTTTCCCTTTGTAGGTCCACCCGCGGCGACCCCGACTTATCCCCACAATGCACCGATGTAAACAAACCGTGACGTAGTTATGTCTGGAGCCCATTGCCACGCCAAATTTTTAGAAATCCCAAGAAATTCCCCAAAATCCCAAGGTCTTTAAAAAATATATAAATGAAACTGAACCCTAAATACGGTACATAATAAATAAATACGGTGAATACGGTGCTTACCTTGAGATAAAACTACTGGAGAAATACTTGAATAATACCCCAAAAATCGCAAGTTCAGTTTAGTGGTTGTGGTTCGGGAGTCAGGCTTTTTTATCGGCACTCCCTGACGTGTTTTTCTTGCTGTCTGGGTCTTTAGTTACGTAGTTGTCTTCTCTTATTCTGTCTTTTAGTTTCTTTCTCTTTCTTTCCTCTTATTTTCTCTGGTCGTCCAAAAACTGTTGATTATTCTTTTTGCTTCTGCCACATTCCGCATGATAGACCAAAAATATTCCAAGGCCATGACCCAAATCCTAAGATAGACCAAAAATATATCAAGGCCATGACCCAAATCCCAAGATAGACCAAAAATATATCAAGGCCATGACCCAAATCCCAAGATAGACCAAAAATATCTCAAGGCCATGACCCAAATCCCAAGATAGACCAAAAATATATCAAGGCCATGACCCAAATCCCAAGATAGACCAAAAATATATCAAGGCCATGACCCAAATCCCAAGATAGACCAAAAATATATCAAGGCCATGACCCAAATCCCAAGATAGACCAAAAATATATCAAGGCCATGACCCAAATCCCAAGATAGACCAAAAAATATCAAGGCCATGACCCAAATCCCAAGATAGACCAAAAATATATCAAGGCCATGACCCAAATCCCAAGATAGACCAAAAAATATCAAGGCCAATGACCCAAATCCCAAGATAGACCAAAAATATCTCAAGGCCATGACCCAAATCCCAAGATAGACCAAAAATATCCAAGGACCATGACCCAAATCCCAAGATAGACCAAAAATATCTCAAGGCCATATGACCCAAATCCCAAGATAGACCAAAAAATCCAAGGCATGACCCAAATCCCAAGATAGACCAAAAATATCCAAGGCCATGACCCAAATCCCAAGATAGACCCAAAAAATATCAAGGTCATGACCCAAATCCCAAGATAGACCAAAAATATCCCAAGGCCATGACCCAAATCCCAAGATAGACCAAAAATATATCAAGGCCATGACCCAAATCCCAAGATAGACCAAAAATATCCCAAGGCCATGACCCAAATCCCAAGACAGACCAAAAATATATCAAGGCCATGACCCAAATCCCAAGATAGACCAAAAATATCCCAAGGCCATGACCCAAATCCCAAGAAGACCAAAAATATCTCAAGGCCATGACCCAAATCCCAAGAAGACCAAAAATATATCAAGGCCATGACCCAAATCCCAAGATAGACCAAAAATATATCAAGGCCATGACCCAAATCCCAAGATAGACCAAAAATATATCAAGGCCATGACCCAAATCCCAAGATAGACCAAAAATATCCCAAGGCCATGACCCAAATCCCAAGACAGACCAAAAATATCTCAAGGCCATGACCCAAATCCCAAGACAGACCAAAAATATCTCAAGGCCATGACCCAAATCCCAAGACAGACCAAAAATATCTCAAGGCCATGACCCAAATCCCAAGATAGACCAAAAATATCTCAAGACCATGACCCAAATCCCAAGATAGACCAAAAATATCCCAAGGAGTTGCATCCCTGCTTCTGTCTTTCTGAGGGTTTGGGAACGTGGGAAGTGTGTACGTACGTGTGACCTCTCATGAAATAGTCTCAGAGTATTCTATAGCTGTAACATGTTTCAGGGCAAGAGTAGGCCTATAGCTGGAAAACATGCAAAACATAGAGAGAAAACTTCCCTTCGCGACCTTAAAGTTGGGTTCCCTCCGAGCCTTAGCGCATGTATAAAAGGCCAAATGTAGGATATTTGAAACAGAAAAAGATTGACTGAATTGAATACAGACCTGATCTTCTTCTTCTTCTTCTTGTGACCTTAGTCGCTTAGTATCGCTTCATATAGGTCCTCTTTCACTTCGTCTCCTTCGTTAACAAAACTTGTTAACTCTTCCCCTGTTTATTTCACCTGGGAAAGACATTTTGATCAGTTTCTATTTTGTGTTCTTATCTCCCAACACTGCGTTAGGAACACTTTGGTGAGGTTTACAATACTTTCAGTTTCCTTTCTGTCCCCATACAGCCCTAACACCGTACACAGGGCCCCGTCTTTCTGCTCTAGTCTCCTGTCCCACTCCTCTCTGCCTAGGACTGTTACTATTGACGCTATAAGCCTTTCCCTCTGACTCCTATACTTGTTGCATTCCACAATGACATGTTCTACAGTTTCTTTCTCTCCTACCCTGCAGCTACAATTCTGGTTCTCCAGTTCCCTATTCCTTCCGTTGACTTCCAAGGTGCCTGTTCTTGCTTTATAGAGTAACTTACTACCCCAGTCTCCTACATGCCAGGTCACCCCCTCTGGTTTCTGTTTCCACCTGTAGGCTACCACTGCAACGTTGATTTCCTGGCCATTCCTTCCTGCCATTTAACTAGCCCATTTTTCTCAATTTTCTTTTTGATATCTCTTATCTCCATCCTGTTCCATTCCTCTCCCACAGTTTCTCTCCTTTTCCATCTCTCTAGTTCCTTCTTCCAGGTGGAACTTGATCTATTTTCCTGGGATATTTGCTTTGCCCATCTATCTTCACTAAGTCTTTCAATTTTCTTGTGGAACACCAGTTTTCCTTTAATTATCCTTTCCCTGAAGGTGCTCCATCCCAGTTCAGTTCAGTTGTGGGTCGGGAGCAAGGATAGTATATATACTATCCTTGGTCGGAAGTCAGGCCTTTTTCAACGGCACTCCCTGACTTGTTTCTTCTTGCTGTCTGGGTCTTTAATTAGTTGTTTTCTCTTATTCTATCTTATTAGTTTCTTTCTTTTTCTTTCTTCTTATTTTCTCTGGTCATCCAAAAACTGTTGATTGTTCTTTTTGCTTCTTCCACATTCCTCTCTCCGAACAAATACTCCCCCACTATAGCCTCTTCCTCCTCTAAGTAAGGTTGTTGTAGCCTCTTCCTCCTCTAGGTAAGGTTGTTGTAGCCTCTTCCTCCTCTAGGTAAGGTTGTTGTAGCCTCACACTTTTCTTTCTTTCATTACTGTAGGCTGGGCACCATAGCAGAAAATGTTTTAAGTCCTCCTTTTCCGCCCCACATAAATCATAAGTTATTTCTTCTCCCCAGAACCTCCTTCTGTCATTTATTGTAGGTTGTTTGTCCTGCACTTGAACAGTAGTTCTGAAGCTTGGTCATTGCTGTATACTTCTTCTTGGCCTCCTTTCTCTTTTCTCCATTTTATATATATTTTCAAACTTGTTTTTTCATTCATTTCATTCACCCATTCTCTTGTGTCCAACTCTCTCATTTTTTTCCTTATACTCTCCTTTGTCTCACACCTCACACCCTGGTTCATGACTCCATCCCATGTCTCCCCTTAGAGGTAAAATATACAGTGCCGATAAGAAGTATGGCTGAAAAGATAATATATGTTGTTTATAAATCACCCAAGCTCAAGCTCAAAGTCAACTCTTGTCTCAGGTCTGTGGTCAAAATTTTCAGATATTATTGTCGCCTCTATTAATAGCGTGGGAAATAGTGATGAGTGACTCGCTATTAAACAGACAGACTACCTCGCCACGCCCTGCCCACGCCTCGCCCTGACCTAACACACGCACACACGCCAAGAACTAGGTGTGAACAGCAGGGTTGTTGTGGATGTGCAGTCAGTTCGTACACAAGTTGTTTCGTACACCAAAAAGTTGTTTCGTAGTCTATATGAAACTATAGTCGTTTCGTACACCAAATAGTTGTTTCGTAGTCTATATGAAACCATAGTCGTTTCGTACACCAAAAAGTTGTTTCGTAGTCTATATGAAGCCATAGTCGTTTCGTACACTCAGCTCAGAGTTGAACTTGATTACTAGAGTTACGAAACGACATCAGATATGTACGAAAAATTCAATATCAGTGTACGAAACAACTAACAAACCTGGGTACGAAACAACTTGTGTACGAAACTGCCTGTAACCGTTATTGTTCACTCCAGTCACTCACTCACTCACAGCACTCGCCTCGCACTGTTTACTCACGTCGCCTGATATATTGTGTGGTTACAGGGAGTTTCGTACCCAGGTTTTGTTAGTTGTTTCGTACACTGATTTTGAGTTTTTTCGTACATACCTGGTGTCGTTTCGTAACTAGTAGTCAAGTTCAACTCTTGAGCTGAGTGTACGAAACGACTATGGTTTCATATAGACTACGAAACAACTTTTTGGTGTACGAATTTACTGATGTACGAAACAACTTGTGTACGAACTGACTGCACCCCACACTCGCAGCACTCGCCTCGCATGGCTTACTCTCACAGTGGTATTATTCCAGATGAACACCGAATTCACTTTGGTGGACGAAACTATTTTTTTCTGATGAGTTTTGATGTTTGGAATTAATCTGCTAACCGTTTCTGTCGCAATTTTTTTTTTTTTTTTAGATAGATTTTTTTTTTTTTTTTTTTTTTTTTTTTTTTTTTTTTTTTTTTTTTTTTTTTTTTTTTTTTTTTTTTTTTTATTATAAGGTTAGGTTAGTTTTTTTTTTTTTTTTTTTTCCTTTCTTTAGTAAGGTAAAGGTTAGGTTAGGTTAATGGTTTTTTTTTTGGTTTTTTGCCAAAGAATAATTGTAATTGATTTGCGACAGAAACGGTGAGCAGAGTAATTCAAAGCGCATCAAAACTCACCAGAAAAAATAGTTTCGTCCACCAAAGGAAGTTCGGTGTTCATCTGGAAATTTACCCCCACAATTTACTCACCGTGCTTGCTTTACTCAATCTACTCACTCATATTTGTACTCCATCAATGTGCAATGGTTACTCATGTCGCCTGATATATTGTGGCCTGGCCTGGCTCACTCAAGAAGGTAAATATGCACTTTCAACCAATACTTCCTATGGACTGATGCTATCCTGACATCACTGGGGAGGTTTCGCCCCCCAGACCCCTCGTGTATAAATTTTCATTTCGGTATTATTCCAGAAACACACCCGTCTCACTACGAAGGACGGTAGATATCCAGATGAACACCGAACTTCCTTTGGTGGACGAAACAATTTTTTCTGGTGAGTTTTGATGTTTTGAATGAATCTGCTAATCGTTTCTGTCGCAAATAATATAATAATAATGATTTTTTTAGGGATTTGCAACAAAAATTACAAAAACACAAATTGAACCTAACTGAATCTATACCTAAC
This sequence comes from Chionoecetes opilio, assembly GCA_016584305.1. Taxonomy (NCBI): domain Eukaryota; kingdom Metazoa; phylum Arthropoda; class Malacostraca; order Decapoda; family Majidae; genus Chionoecetes; species Chionoecetes opilio. Next base: position 78,383 of record JACEEZ010007537.1, read on the forward strand.
CTAACCTTTACCAAACCTAACCTAAATCTAACCTAAATCTAACCTATACCTAACCTTTACCTAACAAAAAACAAAAAAGATAACTAGATCAATTATTTGCGACAGAAACGGTTAGCAGATTCATAACATCAAAACTCACCAGATAAAATAGTTCCGTCCACCAAAGTGAAGTCGGTGTTCATTGGAATAATACCCTAAACAGTTTATGGAAATGTCACCGATAGGAATTCTCGCCGAAATACCGGTATTATTCCAAATGAACACTGCATTCACTTGGGTGGACAAAACTATTTTTTTCTGGTGAGTTTTGACGTGTTTTGTATTTATCTGCTAACCGTTTCTGTCACAAATAATTAAAAAAAAAATTTAGGTAAAGGTTAGGTTAGTTTAGGTAAAGGTTAGGTTAGGTTTGATATAGGTTATGTTAGGTAAAGGTTAGGTTTGATATAGATTATGTTAGGTAAAGATTAGGTTAGGTAAAGGTTAGGTTTCATATAGGCTATGTTAGGTAAAGTTTAGGTTAGGCATAGGTTCGGTTAGGTCCATTTTTTTTTCTTTTCTGGAATAATACCCGAAGGTTGCCTGTGTGTTATGTGAGCTGCCTTCTGCACATACAAGACACTGCTGTATTTCTTCTCCCTCGGAAGTCACTTGTTTATGAGATATACATTTCTTAATATACCTTAACTACGCGCCAGCTGTTGGCAGGTTAGGTTAGGTTAAATTTCTTTAAAAACAGTGGTTACAGTTAAAACATAATGAAAAAAAACCACTGGTCTTACGGCAGGGTCAGTGTTTTCATTTTCTTTTAAAGTAGGAGTTGGAATGAAGATAGTAGGAGGTGGAATGAAGATAGTAGGAGGTGGAATGAAGATAGTAGGAGGTGGAATGAAGATAGTAGGAGTTGGAGTGAAGAAAGTAGGAGTTGGAATGAAGAAAGTAGGAGTTGGAATGAAGATAGTAGGAGTTGGAATGGAGAAAGTAGGAGTTGGAATGAAGAAAGTAGGAGTTGGAATGAAGAAAATAGGAGGTGGAATGAAGACAGTAGGAGTTGGAATGAAGAAAGTAGGAGTTGGAATGAAGATAGTAGGAGGTGGAATGAAGAAAGTAGGAGGTGGAATGAAGAAAGTAGGAGGTGGAATGAAGAAAGTAGGAGGTGGAATGAAGACAGTAGGAGGTGGAATGAAGATAGTAGGAGGTGGAATGAAGATAGTAGGAGGTGGAATGAAGATAGTAGGAGGTGGAATGAAGATAGTAGGAGGTGGAATGAAGATAGTAGGAGGTGGAATGAAGACAGTAGGAGGTGGAATGAAGAAAAGTGGAGAGGTGGAATGAAGATAGTAGGAGGTGGAATGAAGATATTAGGAATTGGAATGAAGATAGTAGGAGTTGGAATGAAGAAAGTAGGAGTTGGAATGAAGAAAGTAGGAGGTGGAATGAAGATAGTAGGAGATGGAATGAAGATAGTAGGAGTTGGAATGAAGAAAGTAGGAGTTGGAATGAAGATAGTAGGAGTTGGAATGAAGATAGTAGGAGTTGGAATGAAGAAAGTAGGAGTTGGAATGAAGATAGTAGGAGTTGGAATGAAGATAGTAGGAGGTGGAATGAAGACAGTAGGAGGTGGAATGAAGAAAGTAGGAGGTGGAATGAAGATAGTAGGAGGTGGAATGAAGATAGTAGGAGGTGGAATGAAGATAGTAGGAGTTGGAATGAAGATAGTAGGAGGTGGAATGAAGATAGTAGGAGTTGGAATGAAGATAGTAGGAGTTGGAATGAAGATAGTAGGAGTTGGAATGAAGATAGTAGGAGTGGAATGAAGAAGTAGGAGGTGGAATGAAGATAGTAGGAGTGGAATGAAGAAGTAGGAGTGGAATGGGAAGACAGTAGGAGTTGGAATGAAGAAAGTAGGAGTTGGAATGAAGAAAGTAGGAGTTGGAATGAAGAAAGTAGGAGTTGGAATGAAGATAGTAGGAGTTGGAATGAAGACAGTAGGAGGTGGAATGAAGACAGTAGGAGGTGGAATGAAGACAGTAGGAGTTGGAATGAAGATAGTAGGAGGTGGAATGAAGACAGTAGGAGGTGGAATGAAGATAGTAGGAGGTGGAATGAAGATAGTAGGAGGTGGAATGAAGATAGTAGGAGGTGGAATGAAGATAGTAGGAGGTGGAATGAAGATAGTAGGAGTGGAATGAAGATAGTAGGAGGTGGAATGAAGATAGTAGGAGTGGAATGAAGATAGTAGGAGTTGGAATGAAGATAGTAGGGGTTGGAATGAAGATAGTAGGAGGGTTTGGAATGAAGATAGTAGGAGTTGGAATGAAGATAGTAGGAGTTGGAATGAAGATAGTAGGAGGTGGAATGAAGATAGTAGGAGGTGGAATGAAGATAGTAGGAGTTGGAATGAAGATAGTAGGAGGTGGAATGAAGATAGTAGGAGTTGGAATGAAGATAGTAGGAGTTGGAATGAAGAAAGTAGGAGTTGGAATGAAGATAGTAGGAGGTGGAATGAAGATAGTAGGAGTTGGAATGAAGATAGTAGGAGGTGGAATGAAGACAGTAGGAGGTGGAATGAAGACAGTAGGAGGTGGAATGAAGACAGTAGGAGGTGGAATGAAGACAGTAGGAGTTGGAATGAAGATAGTAGGAGGTGGAATGAAGAAAGTAGGAGGTGGAATGAAGATAGTAGGAGGTGGAATGAAGACAGTAGGAGTTGGAATGAAGATAGTAGGAGTTGGAATGAAGATAGTAGGAGGTGGAATGAAGATAGTAGGAGTTGGAATGAAGATAGTAGGAGTTGGAATGAAGATAGTAGGAGGTGGAATGAAGATAGTAGGAGGTGGAATGAAGAAAGTAGGAGTTGGAATGAAGATAGTAGGAGGTGGAATGAAGACAGTAGGAGTTGGAATGAAGAAAGTAGGAGGTGGAATGAAGACAGTAGGAGTTGGAATGAAGATAGTAGGAGGTGGAATGAAGATAGTAGGAGGTGGAATGAAGATAGTAGGAGGTGGAATGAAGATAGTAGGAGTTGGAATGAAGATAGTAGGAGGTGGAATGAAGATAGTAGGAGTTGGAATGAAGATAGTAGGAGTTGGAATGAAGATAGTAGGAGTTGGAATGAAGATAGTAGGAGGTGGAATGAAGATAGTAGGAGGTGGAATGAAGATAGTAGGAGTTGGAATGAAGATAGTAGGAGGTGGAATGAAGATAGTAGGAGGTGGAATGAAGATAGTAGGAGTTGGAATGAAGATAGTAGGAGTTGGAATGAAGAAAGTAGGAGTTGGAATGAAGAAAGTAGGAGGTGGAATGAAGATAGTAGGAGGTGGAATGAAGATAGTAGAGGTGGAATGAAGATAGTAGGAGGTGGAATGAATAGTAGGGTGGAATGAAGATAGTAGGAGTTGGAATGAAGAAGTAGGAGTGGAATGAAGATAGTAGGAGGTGGAATGAAATAGTAGGAGTGGAATGAAATAGTAGGAGTTGGAATGAAGATAGTAGGAGGTGGATGAAGATAGTAGTAGTTGGAATGAAGAAGTAGGCAGTTGGAATGAAGATAGTAGGAGTTGGAATGAAATAGTAGGAGTGGAATGAAGATAGTAGAGTTGGAATGAAGAAGTAGGAGTTGGAATGAAGATAGTAGGAGTTGGAATGAAGAAGTAGGAGTGGATGTAAGAAGTAGGAGGTGGAAGAAGTATAGTAGGAGTTGGAATGAAGAAGTAGGAGGTGGAATGAAGACAGTAGGAGTTGAATGAGACATAGTTGAGGTGGTATGAAGATAGTAGGAGTTGGAATGAAGATAGTAGGAGTGGAATGAAGACAGTAGGAGGTGGATGAAAGATTAGGAGTGGAATGAAGATAGTAGGAGGTGGAATGAAGATGTTAGGAGGTGGAATGAAGACAGTAGGAGGTGGAATGAAGAAGTAGAGTTGGATGAAATAGTAGGAGGTGGATGAAATAGTAGGAGGTGGAATGAAGATATAGAGTTGGAATGAAGAAAGTAGGAGTTGAATGAAAAATAGATGATGAAAATGAGTTAAATGACAGAAATAGAGTATGAAGATGTAGAGTTGAAAGAAGATGCAGAGTTGATGAGTTAGAGTGTAATGAAGTAGTAGGAGGTGGAAGAGAGTGGGAGGTAATGAAACTAGGAGTGGGTTTGGAAGTAGAGCAGTTGGATGACATAGGCGTTGGACATGAAGACAGTAGGATGCAGAGAAGTGAGGTGAAACAAGACATAGAGTTGAATGGGAAATGTACGTTGAATGAGAAAGTAGGATTGGAATTGGAAAGTAGGGTTGGAATGGAAAGTAGGATGGAATGGAGTAAGCAGATTGGAATGGAGAAAGTGGAGTGGCAACTAGACGGGAGTAAGGACAGAGATTGAATGAAAGACATGGATTAGAAGACGTAGGAGGTGGAATGAAGATGTAACGAGATGAAATAGTAGGAGTGGAGATTATTGAAACGATGAAACAGGCACTGCTTGATAGGCGGGGTCCGGGGGCCACCTAGGACCCCTGAAGCCCACGCCTTTGAAGGTGTTAAAATATACATTCAGGCTGTTTTTCAGGGTCAAATTCACTCCTTGCATACAATATATTTATATTTTTTTGGAAAGTAGGCGGCGCAAGTTTACGAGTAGACTGGTAATTGCGCCGTCCGCCGCCTTGTTTTGAAGACAGTGGGGGTGGAGCAGCACGCGGCGCGGCTCCACAGCGGGGGGAGGTACGCCCCACCCCGCCCCGCCCCGCCCCGCCCCGCCCCGCCCCGCCCCGCCAAGCCAAGCCAAGCCAAGGATGTTATTGCCGTTATTACCGAAAAAGAAAACTAAGGAATTGCGACAGAAACGGTTAGCAAATGAATTAAAAAAACACTAGAAAAAAATTGTTACGTCCACCAAAGTGACCATGGTGTTTTTCTGGAAATTTGCCTTCATTTCCGCCGGCTGTTGTAAGGGTTAGAAATACTCCTTATGATGAGAACGAAACTTTCAGGATCCTTAAAATAACTGATCGTGTATTGGTTTAAACTGCACAAATACCTACCTATTGCACCAAAGTCCATGAATTTTATTAAACTGCAGTTTTACCTAGGTTAGGTTAGTTATCCTATGAAGGTGTTGTTGGGGGGGGGGGGGAGGTCCGGGAGGCATATTCCCCAACGCTATGCGAGTACGTATGTGGTTTCCGAGTGAAGACGCTTGGCTTTAGCTCCAAAACTAACCACAGGATTTTCTCAAAACTACCCTCATTGTGATTCCCACACAAAGTTACTTACAAGGTATTAGGAAAACCTAACCTACCCTATCCGTAACCTAACGTAACCTAACCTGACGTGTTCAAGAGTAAACGCGACATACTGTTCCAGAAAGCAGGAATATGCGTCTGGGGGGGAGGGGGGTCATAAATCACCTGTATTAGCCTCCCCCACCCAAAAATGTCGCTGCACACGGATGTCGCCTCCGTGGTGCAGTGGCTAGCGTGCCTGGCTACGAATCTGCGGGCCCTGGTTCGATCCCGGGCCAGGGCAAGTCGGTGACCAGCCCACCCAGCTGTTCTTCCTTCCTTTCGGGGTTGATAAATGGGTACCTGGGGTAACCTGGGGAAGGTAACTGTGGTAACCCGGGAGTCACACTAGCCCTGTGTCCCAGGGTAACGGGTCCTCAGTGACTCCTCACTCACCACAGGCTCTAAGGGCTAATGCCACGGAGATGAGCACTGAGGCCACGCGCAGCTTAGCGTATGCCCCATCTTTACCTTTTTACCCACCCAAAAACACAAATTTCCCCCAAGTTTGTTGTCTAGAGGGGAAAAAAATTATTAGGAGTATTGGTTTAAACTGCCTATTTACCCTCTGTTCTTACCACCTGGTCTGCTCTGAGTCAGGCTGCACTACTAGACTCTGGTTTTTTTAACGATGTGAAAAATCCTGCCCCTTGCTGCTTACTGGCTGATATTTGATGCCAGGAGAAGGGAATACTACGCTTCTTCTTAATTTCAGTTGTATTTTATCATAGTTAACCATATTATCAGGTAAACATAGGCATCATTTTAAGCATGAAACCTTAGGATAGAATGGAATTTCGGCCTCGTTAAAAAGATAGACTGTAGGATGCCAGCCGCTCAGTCACCCTAAGGCAGCCACAAGGGGAGGGCAGGCTCTCCCGCCCATCAATAGTCCACTCCCTTCCCGCGGGTATTAGTCACCTTTTATTTCCAAACTGACTAACCGTAAGAACAACCCTTCATGTACATATTAACCCCTTCACGCCCAGATCTTTCCATTAATATATAAAATAGTCTGTTGTTAGCCATACAATAACAAAAAAGTAGCTTAAATATACCAGATTAGCTACCGTAGATAACTGTGAAGTCGCCACCTGCAGTGAAGTCGCCAGGCGCCATATATTACGAATTATAGCATTACTACTGATTTTTATGTGCCACTGAAGATGTTACACAGTAGTTTATATCATGACTGTATAATCTACCCTGTTTCAACGTTGTTTTATGCTTTGTATCTGCAAATATAACTGTTGCGCATTTTGCTTCTCACGTTTTTCTTCGCGCGATGACAGACGGTAAACAGTAGCCTTTCGGGCGGCAGGACACAGACTTGCCAGCTGCAGATCTTTCAAACTTGAATAGAATTTATTTGCACGTTTGCAGAGGAATTTTTATATATCCAAGCATCTTCCGCAGCTAATATATATACTGTATATAGAGACTTTTTTTACTTTACCTCTAATTTCCCTGAATTCCCCAAAGTGGCGACTCAACTGTTGGGTTAAAATACTAGCTGGCGACTTTACTGTAGTAGGTATAGTGAAGTCGCCACTCTGTTTTATTTTTGTAATTTGTTCATTTATAGCCCAAATATGACACAGATGAAGACAGACTCTCCAGATAGCCCCTTCTAACTTTCCTGAAATCATCGATGTACAAATGTAAGTATTAACGCCACCACACGTCTGTAAATAACAAAGAAACGTAGAACTGGCGACTTCACTGTTATCTACGGTAGTGGAAAGGATACTAAATAGGTCATATCTATAAAAACATTGCTTATAGTCACTAAGAAATCGTCTAATGGTACCCGAATTACAATGGAAATTACGTTCTGGGCCTCAAGGGGTTAAACAGTTTACATAAATAGGCTCAGTTTACTCTCTTACTCTCTCTCTCTTACTCTCTCTGTACTTAGAAGATTAATTATGCATAGGTTAAGGTAGTTTAGATTTTGTTTGGTTTAAGCTACAGCAAAGTATTAATTATCCGACCTTGGGGGGACCGAAGGTAGGTCGGATAATTGGAATAGTCGGATGTTCGGATATCACAGTAACCATAAACGTAAGGACAAAATGGTATAGAACATAAAAGATGCAGCTCTTGAAGGCCGAGCCAGTGGTAGACGCCAAAGTAAAATTCATGCATAAATAAAGCCACAAATCAATGTTTTCTATAAACTAAAAAAAAAAACGAAGTAAAATAAATGGCCAAAACAAGACACAATGTGGTGGTGAAAAAAGTCGGTTATTTGGACAAGTCGGATGTTTGGAGGTCGGATGTTGGGAATTTGGCTGTACGTAAGAGTAGAGAGGTGTTTGCCGCACAGTGCTGAGATTAAATTTGCAAACTTAACCTTACATAACATACTTAACTAAAGCTAACATAAGCCTAAATTTGACTTAAACTAACCCAAAGCGTATCCAAACTAACCTGTATATATTTCATCTTCTATGTTGCTGTAGTGAGAAAACTAGGATTTTTGTACCTGTTCAGTACAGTTGTGGGTCGGGAGTCTGGTCTTGTTCATGGGCACTCCCTGGCGTGTTTCTTCTTGCTGTCTGGGTCTTTATTTAGTTGTCTTCTCTTATTCTGTCTTAGTTTCTTTCTCTTTCTTGCCTCATATTTTCTCTGGTCATCCAAAAACTGTTGAGTGTTCTTTTTGCTTCTTCCACATTCCCCTCTCCGAACAAATACTCCCCCACTATAGCCTCTTCCTCCTCCATGTAAGGTTGTTGTAGCCTCTTCCTCCTCCATGTAAGGTTGTTGTAGCCTCTTCCTCCTCCATGTAAGGTTGTTGTAGCCTCTTCCTCCTCCATGTAAGGTTGTTGTAGCCTCTTCCTCCTCTAGGTAAGGTTGTTGTAGCCTCTTCCTCCTCCATGTAAGGTTGTTGTAGCCTCTTCCTCCTCTAGGTAAGGTTGTTGTAGCCTCTTCCTCCTCTAGGTAAGGTTGTTGTAGCCTCTTCCTCCTCCATGTAAGGTTGTTGTAGCCTCTTCCTCCTCTAGGTAAGGTTGTTGTAGCCTCTTCCTCCTCCATGTAAGGTTGTTGTAGCCTCTTCCTCCTCCATGTAAGGTTGTTGTAGCCTCTTCCTCCTCTAGGTAAGGTTGTTGTAGCCTCTTCCTCCTCTAGGTAAGGTTGTTGTAGCCTCTTCCTCCTCTAGGTAAGGTTGTTGTAGCCTCTTCCTCCTCTAGGTAAGGTTGTTGTAGCCTCTTCCTCCTCTAGGTAAGGTTGTTGTAGCCTCTTCCTCCTCTAGGTAAGGTTGTTGTAGCCTCTTCCTCCTCCATGTAAGGTTGTTGTAGCCTCTTCCTCCTCTAGGTAAGGTTGTTGTAGCCTCTTCCTCCTCTAGGTAAGGTTGTTGTAGCCTCTTCCTCCTCCATGTAAGGTTGTTGTAGCCTCACACTTTTCTTTCTGTCATTATGCACAAAGCTGTTCATTCAGGTTATCTGTCTCAACACCATCTCTGCTTTCAAAACCTTGGCCAGCGGGTCTTGAGGCGACGGTTGTGTTACATAAGAATATAACAAAATAAGGAAGCTACAAGAGGCCGTGAGACCTACACGTGGTAGTCTTGTTACTTAACACTACCTACATTTACCTTTCATCCCCATCCATGAATTGATCTACCTTTTTAAACCTCCCTAATGACTCCGCACTAACTACCCGATGACTGAGTCCATACCAATTATTCACCACCCTATTTGTGAACCAGTTTCTCCCTATTTCCTTTTTAAATTACGCTTTTCCAGCTTGAATCCGTTACTTCTTGTTCTACCCTGGTTAATAGCCGTAAGAACGTTTCCTACATCGCCTTTATTATACAGCCAAATTCCCAACATCCGACCTCCAAACATCCGACTTGTCCAAACAACCGACTTTTTTCACCACCACATTGTGTCTTGTTTTGGCCATTTATTTTACTTAGTTTTTTTTTTTTAGTTTATAGAAAACATTGATTTGTGGCTTTATTTATGCATGAATTTTACTTTGGCGTCTACCACTGGCTCGGCCTTCAAGAGCTGCATCTTTTATGTGCTATACAATTTTGTCCTTACGTTTATGGTTACTGTGATATCCCAACATCCGACTATTCCAATTATCCGACCTACCTTCGGTCCCCCCAAGGTCGGATAATTAATACTTAGCTGTATCCCTTTAGCCACTTAAAAACTTCTATCAGATCGCCCCTTACTCTGCGTCTCTCGAGTGAGTGTATCCCTCCCTTTAATGCATCCCTTGATCCACTTCAGCACTTGTCATAGCCTTCCATCCATGCCTTGCAGATTATCATGATCACTCTGACCAAGAAACTCAAGTCCAGCAAAGGAGGCGTGACGGAGGAACCCCCAAAGAAACGCATCTCCATCAGGGACCAACTGCTTGTCAAGGAGGTGAGTCTCTCTCGCTCTCGTCGCTCGCCCTCTCGCTCTCTCGCTCTCTCTCGCTCTCTCTCGCTCTCTCTCGCTCGCTCTCGCTCTCTCGCTCGCTCTCGCTCTCTCGCTCTCTCTCGCTCTCTCGCTCGCTCTCGCTCTCTCGCTCTCTCTCGCTCTCTCTCTCTCTCTCTCTCTCTCTCTCTCTCTCTCTCTCTCTTCATTCATCTCTTCAGTCTGCCTTGTAACCAGGGTAGAACAAGAAGTAACGGATTCAAGCTGCAAAAACGTAGATTTAAAAAAGAAATAGGGAAAAACTGGTTCACAAATAGGGTGGTGAATGATTGGCATGGACTCAGTAGACAGGTAGTTAGTGCAGAGTCATTAGGGAGCTTTAAAAGAGGCTAGATAAATTCATGGATGGGGATGAAAGGTGGATGTAAGCAGAGCTGGGCACTAAATACATTGAATTTGTTTAAATACTAAATATTAAATACAGCGATTGTATTTAAATACATTTGTAAATACATTTTAAATAAAAAAATATCCGAAAAAAGTGTATTTCCTTGGGATTCTTTAGATTTTGCATTTCCTTAGAAATTTCCTTCTCAGGTCTAAATTTCCTGAAAATAAGGACATTTCCTAGAAAGTGGAAACACTGGTTCACTGTAACATCAGGATTGCCAGATAGTGGGGAGGGTTTATGGCCAAATTAACTGTGAAAAAAAGTATTTACATTTTTATATTATGAGTATTTAAATACAATGTATTTAAATACTGTATTTAAATAGGTGAAAACCAATGTATTTGTAAATACAGTTCTAAATACACAAATGTATTTAAATACTGCCCGGCTCTGGATGTAGGTAATGTTAAGTAACAGGAACTACCTCGTGTAGGTCTCCCGGCCTCTTGTAGCTGCCTTAGTTTCTTATGTCTCCCGGCCTTTTGTAGCTGCCTTAGTTTCTTATGTCTCACGGCCTTTTGTAGCTGCCTTAGTTTCTTATGTCTCACGGCCTCTTGTAGCTTCCTTATGTTCCTATGTTCCTGCAGGTGAGTGAGATGGAGAGCAACCTGCCGGAGGGTTGTGTGGCGCAGTTTGACGACCCTGACTCCCTGCACTGCTTCCGCCTGGTGGTGACGCCCCCGGAGGGCTACTGGTGGGGCGGGGTCTTCGTCTTCAAGGTCAACGTGCCCGAGGAATATAACATTGCAGTGAGTGGTCTGGGTCTTGTCCTGGCTGATGGCTGGTGTCTTTCTAACCCCTTGTTATACTTGCAAGACTTGTGAAAGCTTATATTTTGAATACTTAAAGTCATCGTGCAGACCATTTCATCATTCCTGATTTAATGCAGTCAAAATATAGTCATTATCGAGTATGTCAACAATATGTTGTCACTTTCTGCATCCAGTCACTCGTTTTTAAATGATCCGCATTCAAAACCTGTAAATTCCCCGAGCTCTCAAAACAGAACTGGCGACCAGCAGACGACGGACCACGGCTCGTTGACATCACATTACCTTGCCTCCCAGGCCAGCCCTATACAAATACATGGAGACTGAGAAAAAAAAATAGTATTTGAAGAATTTTGGGTGTTTCTGATATATTTTTTGTGCGCTATGGCATATACTTGCATCCTGTATGGGTGCAGCAAGAAAGCTGTGCCTTTGCAGAGAGCTTATCACCTATTTCTAAGCTATACGGCGAAGATATATGCGTGCAGACGGCTGGAGCGGTGGAGACTCTGAGCACACCACGCGGCACACCCACCGCTCCCCACCCCTCCAGCCGTCTGCACGCATATATCTTCGCCGTATAGCTTAGAAATAGGTCATAAGCTCTCTGCAAAGGCACAGCTTTCTTGCTGCACCCATACAGGATGCAAGTATATGCCATAGCGCACAAAAAATATATCAGAAACACCCAAAATTCTTCAAATACTATATTTTTTTCTCAGTCTCTATGTATTTGTATAGGGCTGGCCTGGGAGGCAAGGTAATGTGACGTCACCAGCAAGTTTCGCGTCACGGCTGGAACGGGACTGTTGTTTTTGCCGCGCTTTTTACAAAAGTCATGTTTTTAGGGAAATAAGGCGTGGAAATGAATTATTTTTTGTGGATTAGGTATTTTGCATGTCCCTTCAACATAATTTTGCAAAGAAAAAATGGGTCTGGACGATTACTTTAAGAGGGTTATAGGTATTCAGACTTAGTGAATGTGTACACGTGGTATTTGAAGGGGTCATGAGAGGGCCGGGGCAAAGAATAAGGAAAGGAAGAGAAGAGAGAGAGAGAAAGGGAAGTAAAGATAGGAAGAAAAGAAAGAGAGAGAGATGAAAATTTATTGAAAGAAAAATAGAAAGTTTTGTAGAGTAATATGAGAGAGAGAGAGAAAGAAGAGAGAGAGAGAGAGAGAGAGAGAGAGAGAGAGAGAGAGAGAGAGAGAGAGAGAGAGAGAGAGAAGGGAACAGAGAGAGAGAGAGAGAGAGAGAAGGAGAAGGGAACAGAGAGAGAGAGAGAGAGAGAGATTGGAGAGGAAGGAAAAAGAGAGAGATTGGAGAGGAAGGAAAAAGAGAGAGAGAGAGAGAGAGAGAGAGAGAGAGAGAGAGAGAGAGAGAGACCTAGTTCACAAGAAGTTTCGGAAAAGTAAAAATGAAAAACAAGTTAGTCCGTAGGGCATTGAAATATCAGGAGATTATAATAATTTGACTGTAGTGTTTATATCAATACCACCAAACTGTCCCTCACACTTCCCCTTCAAACCTCATTCACTCAGTCTGCAAAAATATAAAACTCTGAACCCCTTGAACCTATAACGTAATTTCCATTGTAATTTGGGTACCATTAGAGGATTTTTAGTGACTATAAGCAATATTTTATAGCTGATGACCTGTTTAGTATCCTTGTCCACTAACTTATTGGATATATTCAGTTGACTTCTCGTAATTTTATCACCTGACAACATACAATTTTTTATAGCCTAGGAACGATCTGGGCGTGAAGGGTGAGGTCAGTACTTCCCACGCTTCCAACTATCTGTCCATTATTGTATCTGTTGCCTCTACTTCTTCATTGCCCCATGCTGCCAGATCCTCCTCAACACACTGCCTCCTGTCTTCCTTGGCCTGCCCGGTGGATGGCAGTGTGTGTTTCGGCCACTGTTTCTTCTTCTTTCTGTTAAACGTCAGACTTTTCCATGATATCTTATGAGGTTAGAGGGTCGATGATACACTTCCAACTATCTCTATCCCTTGCCTCAACCTCTTCCATGCCCAATGCTGCCAGATCCTCTTCAACACACTGCCTACACTGGATACTGGAGGCTGGATCATTTCATGGATGGGGATTAGGGTGTCCCTTATTTGGCAATTTTCGAATTTCAACCGGGACGGGCAGTCATAGTGATCCATTTACTCTTAAAACGACGTGTGCAAAATATTTTTGAAAAATATTTATATTTAGGGGATGTGCAATGAGTCTAAAAGCTGACATATTTCACGATAATTTTACTACAGTTCTTGGTTTATTATACTAATACATGCATGACATTGTGGCTTGTATGTCACAGCTTTGAATCTAGGAAGCCCTTTCAAACATGTTTGTACTGGTTGTGTGGTAAACGTATCTCTCTGGCCACGCCCTCTCTATGTCACGTTTCAGACTGGATTTTGTCAATAAGTTAAAACATGTCAGCCGGGCAGGCATAACTGCTGGAGCTGTCGCTGATCGTCCTGAGCGGACAGCCGCTGTGTGGGATCAGGATGTTGTGTCCTGGTGCCTTCCACCGTGCCCGCTGGATGGCAAAAATCATTTACGCCATCAAGATTTACCTGTTCTGTGATCCAGAGCAGTTCCGCCTCACTGCAGGAGATAGATAGATATTATAGTTTTAAGGCGCCAGAACTGCGGGGTTATTGACGCCTGCTTACTAAAGATACACTAAAAGTAATATTAAAAAACAAATTTTAAGATATAATAAAAATATTTAAAATAACAAAATATATAAAAGAACAATAGTGTATTAAAAGCAATAATAAGTGAATATTAAAAACATGATAACTTGTTGAGAAGGCCAACCCTCTCAATACAGGTTTGGACCTCATGTCCCGGGGAGAAACAGCTCTCTCCCAATGCCAGGGAGAGAGCTGTTTCTCCCCGGGACATGAGGTCCAAACCTGTATTGAGAGGGTTGGCCTTCTCAACAAGTTATCATGTTTTTAATATTCACTTATTATTGCTTTTAATACACTATTGTTCTTTTATATATTTTGTTATTTTAAATATTTTTATTATATCTTAAAATTTGTCCTTATTTAATCACCGTCCTCCCGTGACACCGGGACAAGAATTGCTCACGTAGGGCCCCAAGACTAGGACACTCGACCAGCAAGTGCCACACAGTCAAGGGGACCAAGCAATCATCACAGTAAGGAGGGTGGCCCCCCTCCATGAGGAACCCATGTGTATATAAAGTGTGACCAATACGCAATCGTGCCAAGGCAGTCTCCCATCTCCGGGAGAGACCGCAGTAGCTCTCACTGCATGAGAGAAATATGGAATTTGACGCTTTCACCGTCTCGACGTACGTGTCGTCTTGGTTCCGTGCGACATCCCCGACTGCGGACCCGGCACGAGACCTCCAACTGCTCAAGATGTTGGTGTCCTACCCCGACAGGGCAGTGGCCACGGCGACGGCAAGGGTATTCGGGTGCCATCTCTGGTACTTGAGCGAGAGGAGAGTTGCTCTTGCGTTCTTCGACGATCACCTGGCCATTGAGACGAAGCGGGAGCTGGTGAGGGCTCTGCAGGAGGAAGAGGGCTCCGACGACCCTCCTCGACGAGCAACGGTCGAGCTTACATCCACTGATCTGGCAAAGAAAACTGTTGCAAGTTTCGTGACGTCTGTCACGCCGTCCTTCTTCGAGATCCTTGGGTTGGACGCGGGTCTTCTGGCAGTCGACCCAACGGCGTGCCCCGACAATCCAGGATACACCGCCGCCGCCGCCGCCGCCTGTGTCAAGGAACTGCACACTGTGAGTGACTTCGCTGAGCGAGGCGTCGCCCTGATGCAGGTCAGCCTGGCTCTCACCAAGAACGAAGATCAGAGGCAGTTCCTCCTCCAAGTTGTGGAGGAACACCGGAGGAAATACCCGACGCCCGAAAGTCTACAGTGACTGTGAACTAGGCGACAATGAGTGGGAGATGGGCGCCCATGAGATCCCCCAAAGAGGGGCTAGTACCCGAGAAGAGGGGGACCTAGAATCAACGCTGTGAAATGAAACGTGCTTACAACTACATTTATTACCTCAAATAATGTAACATTCAAATCTGTTAGTGACAAATAATTTTGAAAAAGACCTCTATCGGCACCTAGAAAATGTCCAATTCTTACAGAAAATGATAAACTTCAACCTCATTGCACGACCCTAAATATTAATATTTCTAGACAGATCTCTACATACGTTGTTCTTCGAGCAAATGGAACACTTTGACCGCCCGTCCCTGGTAAAATTCCGAAAAATCAAAATTCCCATCAAATAAGGGGCACCCTAATGGGGATGAAAGGTGGATGTAGGTAGTGTTAAGTTACAGGAACTACCTCGTGTAGGTCTCACGGCCTCTTGTAGCTTCCTTATTTTCTGATGTTCTTATTGTCATTCCTTCCTCCTGATTCTCTCCAAGCCCCCAGAGGTGAAGTGTGAGACCCGGCTGTGGCACCCAAACATCAGCGAGGAGGGAGAAATCTGCCTCTCACTCCTACGACAGAACTCCATAGACGGCCTCGGGTGGGCGCCGACGAGACGACTCAAGGATGTGGTGTGGGGCCTCAGTAGTTTATTTATGGTGAGTTGTGTGTGTGTGTGTGTGTGTGTGTGTGTATGTGTGTGTGTTTGTTTACCTAGTAGTTGTGTTTTACAGGGCCTGAGCTACTGTACTACAGGTTGAAGTTCCCAAACTCGGCAACCTCGGGACCAGCGCCGAGCCGAGTGATGGAATTTTCCGACTTTTAGAACGTAGATATATTAAGGGGAAAAAAGCATCCAACTTCTTCAAAAGGTCAATTTTCTCAGAAATAGTTAACACATTGTTCTTCCTTTTCTTTTCACTTGCACCAGTAGGTGTTCCTGGACGTTTGGGAGCCATAATACCCATAACAGACCTCTAGAAGTACACAAAATAACAGTGTACACAACTCTACAGTCACAACACCACTGAACAATAACAACAAACAAATCGGCGGGAGAAACCAAGCGGCCTAGTGTGGTGGCACCCAGCGGCCGACTAGGCAACTACGCGCCGGGTTTTGGGTGTTCTGCCGTGTTTTGGAAAATCCGGAACCATAGCCGAGTTTTGGGTGTTGCCGAGTCTTGGGATGCCGAGTTTGGGAACTTCAACCTGTAGTACTGTGTATGTCTGTTTGTGTGTGAATGGTGAGTGTGTGTGTGTGTGTGTGTGTGTGTGTATGTGTGTGTGTGTGTTTACCTAGTTGTGTTTTCAGAGCCTGAGCTACTACTATGTTTGTGTGTGTTGTGTGTGTGTGTGTGTGTGTGTTTGTGTTTAGTAGTTGTGTTTTTCAGGGCTGGCTATTGACTGTACTGTATGTGTGTGTGTGTGTGTTGTGTGTGTTTCGTAGTATCATACTATTATATACATTTTTACTATGGTATTTCTCCTTTTACTAATCCTTTTTTTTGTGTGTGTTATTGTGTCTCGACCTTCTCTTTGCTTCCCAGTCTAATATTAAGTCTCCTCTTTCTCTTTTTTGCTCAGGTGTTGGTAATTTTATCTCATGTGTGTGTCTGTGTGTGTGTCGTGTGTGTGTGTGTGTGTGTGTGTGTGTGTGTGTTGTTGTGTGGTGCATTTACCTAGTAGTGTTTACAGGGCCTGAGCTACACTGGTGGGTCCCGTCTCCATAGCTACTTTATTCAGTCTCTTTCACTGTGCCACAATCTTTGCCGATATCACCTC
>JACEEZ010007537.1:100000-154238 GCA_016584305.1 Chionoecetes opilio
TCTCTCTCTCTCTCTCTCTCCTCTCTCTCTCTCTCTCTCTCCTTCCTTCTCTTCTCTCTCTCTCTCTCTCTCTCTCTCTCTCTCTCTCTCTCTCTCTCTCTCTCTCTCTCTCTCTCTCTCTCTCTCTCTCTCTCTCTCTCCCTCATATTAATAGATAACATAATAAGTTAACCCCTTCACGCCCAGATCTTTCCTTTGCTATAAAAAATTGTATGTTGTCGAGCCATAAAATTACGAAAAGTAACTGAATATACCAAAGTTAGTGGACAAGAATACTAAACAGGTCATAGCTATAAAATATTGCTTATATTTACTAAAAATCGTCTAATGGCACCCAAATGACAATGGCAATTACGCTCTGGGCCTCAAGGGTAGAGTGAAGTACAATTAACTTCACATTGAAAGAGTACACAAAACTCCTACTGTAATGGTAATAGACATGTATTCAACCTTCATCTACATTGATCTTGCTCCTATCTTCTTACTGTCTGTTATAATGCCTTCATATCGCCAATCCCAATCCGACTCCAAACATCGACTTGTCCAAAAACGACTTTTCAACCACCTTTGTTGGTTTAGCATGTATTTTACTACCTTTTTTTCATGTATAAACATTGATTTGTGCTTTATTTATGCATGAATTTTCTTTGGCGTCTCCCTGCTCGCTTAAGAGCTGCATCTTTATTCATAACCATTTTGTCCTTACGTTTATGTTACTGTGTTCCGAACATCCGACTTTCCAATTATCCAACCTACCTTCGTTCACCCCAAGGGTCGGATATTAATACTTAGCTGTAACACTGTTTGTATCATCCTGTGTTGTAATAGCGCTTGTATGTTGTTGTAGTGCTTATGTACGTGGACCTCGTTTTCAGGTCCATCAGGAGGCGGGCCGTGTGTTAGCTCTTGGAGTCTAGCTCAATGTCGAGTCGGATCCTCCGGGCACTCTTCAAGAGCTGGTGGAAAGAAGTCCAGAGTTCAAGTCCCACCAAATGAATGTCATCCATCGTCGGTGACTGAAAAAAACACCGCATTCCCATATAATTACTCCCTGGTTCTTCGATTGCAAGTGTCGGAGAAAACTGTAGGGCTGTCGTGATCCTGCTTGAAGACCCAACATAGAAAACGCGATCTTCACCTTAGACCACAGGTGTCACTATAAAAATCCAGCCTGCGCCACTATTAACAATACACAATTAAAGGACTACACGGGGGAGCAGTGGTCCGTTAAGAGCCAATGGTCCGTTAGTGCGAGGGTATTTTCCCGGGGGTGTGAAAATATAGAAAAAACACAGGACAAATAGTGAAATAAATGAGAAATAATAACAACCATAAGCAGACAGAGTAGCCAGGCTGGGAGGCAGACAGTGACTGGCGCACATGCTGGATTTGGCAAGAACACTGCACTGCTCGGGACACATTTTACATTTAAGCTCTGATCTAACGGACACATTCTTCAGGCAGCGGACTTTTTGAATGGATGAGTCCGCTTGTCTGGTAGTGAATGGAGTCCCTTAAATCGAGGGTGGACTGTAGATACATATACTTCATCAAGCCATTTGTTTATACAGGCACAATCTCTACTTATATAATGCCCCAACTGTCTCTGAAGCAACAGAGTGCAGCCAGTCAGTAGTGAGGCTGGTGGTGGCAATTCAGAACTATTGAACCACTTAACCCCTTCACGCCTAGATCTTTCCTTTGCTATAAAAAAATGTCTGTTGTTAGCCATAAAATTACGAAAAGTGACTGAATATACCAAATTAGCTAGTGGCAAGGATACTAAACAGGTCATATCTATAAAATGTTGCTTATAGTCACTAAAAATCACCTAATGGCACTCAAATTACAATGAAAATTACGTTCTGGGTCTCAAGAGCAGATCCCAACAACTAATCAGGAACCTACATAGGCTACATCCATGCATCTGTCTGGTGGTCTCAATATGCATGGGCCTCCGTATTTACGTTTATCTGTCTATGTAGGTATGTATCTTACCTATTTTCTACCTACTACAGTAAACCCTCAATTCAAACTTTCGGCTAATTCGACCCAGGTCTCCCGCCAATTAGTTTGAATTAGAGAGATACTGTATTTCCATATTTACAGGATGGAGTCACGGTCATAATGATACAAACTTTGCCACACTGTCAAAACAAAACAAAATTAGGGCCGCTGAGTGTTGTTATTGTGTTCAACCTTCACTTAATGGTGCTAATAATGGGCTGGTGAGTGCTGTTATTGTGGTCAACCTTCATTAATGGTGCTAATAATGGGCTGGTGAGTGCTGTTATTGTGGTCAACCTTCATTAATGGTGCTAATAATGGGCTGGTGAGTGCTGTTATTGTGGTTAACCTTCATTAATGGTGCTAATAATGGGCCGCTGAGTGCTGTTATTGTGGTCAACCTTCATAATGGTGCTAATAATGGGCCGCTGAGTGCTATTATTGTGTTCACCCTTCACTTAATGGTGCTAATAATGGGCCGGTGAGTGCTGTTATTGTGTTCACCCTTCATTTAATGGTGCTAATAATGGGCCGCTGAGTGCTGTTATTGTGTTCAACCTTCATTTTATGGTGCTAATAATGGTCATACTTTTCTTTACTATCTGTATGCACCATTGATACACCATTGCCTGGGATGCTGAATGGGACAAGAGTAGAAGAGGTGCCAGAATGTAAGTAACACACTCCTTTTCCACCTCTCTAGTGGAGGTCACCCCCTCTGGTTTCTGTTTCCACCTGTACCACTGCAACGTTGATTTCCTGGCCATTCCCTCCTGCCATTTAACTAGCCCATTATTCTCAATTTTCTTTTTGATATCTATTATCTCCATCGTGTTCCATTCCTCTCCCACAGTTTCTCTCCTTTTCCATATCTCTACCTAGTTCTTTCTCCAGGTGGAACTTGATCTATTTGCCTGGGATATTTTCTTTGCCCATCTATCTTCACTAAGTCTTTCTATTTCCTTGTGGAACACCAGTTTTCCTTGAATTATCCTTTCCCTGAAGGTGCTCCATCCCATGTCTCCCCTTATGGCCTCTACGGCAGTGCTCCTACAAGCTCCTAGTCCCCATCTGCCTACTATGTTCTGAGCCTTTTCCAAGTGCATGATGTCTCCTTCCCTGTACTGAGTCACTTCTGACCCATACAGGCAATAGGGTACAGCCACCCCCTTCCATAAACTCCTGCCTACCTCATATGTATTAATGACTGTTACCACCATTTAGAATCATGCCTGCTATCCTCCTTGCCTTGCCTTCATTAACTTTCCTCTGCTTTTCACCGCCTATCCCTTCCTTGTATACTTCCATTCCTAGTTATACATATGTACTTATCTACTACTTCTAGGACATTATTCTGAAGCAGCCATTGACTCCTACCTTCACTGTTAAACTCCATGACTTTACATTTCCTTTCACTAAACTTCAGGTCCCATTCCATTCCGTACGTGTTTTTCTACAGCTTTCTTTCTACAGTCTTCTACAGCTGTGACCATTTCCTTATTCTCCCTTAGTGACCTGCCATTCACCACTAGTTCTTCTACATTTCCTGTATGCTTACTCTCTTCTCTCAAGAACTTATACCATTCCCTACCTCCTTCCTCACCTTTTTCCCTAAGTTCTCTGATCACTTTTCTCTCTTCATTCACTCTTGCCTTCCTCACCAAGCATTTCACCTCCTTTTGCTTACTCTTATACTCTTCCCATGCCCTTTCATACTCTATTCTTTCAGCTTTACTGTTTGATCTTGATTTGGGAGTCATCTCGTCAATCTCTGAACGTGCTCCATCCCATGTCTCCTCTAATCGCTTCCACTGCCACATACCTATTGGCTCCTAATGCTAATGCTATTCTCTGTTTGATTGTGGAACGATCTTGATCTTGATTTGGGAGACACCCAGCAGATGCTGTCAGTGAAGCCTTGGGTCCGGCGTTCTCCCACACGTAATCTGTTGGGAGAGAAGCAAAAGGGGGAAGCAAAACTAGGGATTTCTTTTTCCCCTCCTTCCTCTCTCTGCATCACATTCATACGGGGTCCCCCATCACTGAGGGGCCCCCTGCCTCTCATGCTCTCTCCTACGTGCTCTCCAAGAGTTCTCCAAGAATTCTTTTACACTCTCAATCACACGACTGTCACTCCTCCACTCAGCACACAACCCCAGCAGGTACTCCATCTCCACTCTCCTGTCTCTCATCTCTCGCCATTCTTCCACTCCGACCTCTCCTTCCACTACCTCCAACATCTTTGTTCTAGCATACTCATACCGTTCACATTCCAGCATCAAGTGCTCCACGGTTTCATCCACTCCTGTCACACACATCACACACACCTTGCTGCCATCATTCTTCCATCTGTACATACGACTATTTACCTCCAGCGACTTTGTCCTGGCTATGAAGAGTAGGTCCCCTCCATAGCCACCATCATAGAACCTTTCATACCGTGGCTGGTCCTTTCTCCTGTACCATTCCAGTGTTGATTTCTCACTCATTCCCCTCAGCCATTCTTCTTTCCCTTTCTCTTCCACTCTCCTATTTATTTCCTTTTTGCACACAGCCATACTCCCATGTCTCATCACTCCTGTCACAAACATTCCCAGTTCACCTGTCCATCTTTCCACTTTTACTGAGTCTTTCATCCACTTCCCATACATATTCCAGTCCCAAACCTTGCTTGCCCATTTGCTGTCATCCATTCGTTGCAGTCTAGCTCTGTACCTCAGTCCTGCCTTTGCTATCCTCTCTCTGAACGTGCTCCATCCCATGTCTCCTCTAATCGCTTCCACTGCCACATACCTATTGGCTCCTAATGCTATTCTGCCTGCTTTGTTCTGTGTTACTTCCAATCTGTCCAACTCCTTCCTAGACCACACCATTGTTTCCAGGCCATACATAATGCTAGGGACTGCCTTTCTTTCTTTCTTTCCAGGTGGGGAGCTAAACCGCGGTTTTCACCCGGTTCAAAGCCTAATTTCCGGCTGGCTCCCTCAGGGCTTGTATGAGGCCCTAACTCTCTGCTCTTTTTTCCCAAGCCTGTTCTAAAAATACTTTAACCCCTTCGATGATTCTTCTATTGGTGTCCTGTACCCTACTCAAACCTAAAAGAAATTCCATTATCCCATCTATGTTCCCCTCTGCCACTCTATCCCACTGATCCCCGCCTACCTCCCGTGCCACTATTGCTATAAGCCGCTCTCTTTCCTCATCATACCTTGGACACATTAATACCAGGTGATCTACAGTTTCATCTAGTCTACCCATACACACCCTTCCATAGTCCTTTCACCACTTCATACTTGTTGGCCCGACATCTTGCCACACTGCCTAGCCTTCCAACCCACTGGTTGGCTCTAGCTATCCTCTCATGTTTAGTTTTCTCACAGCCTTTATCATCCAACCAAATACCCAGATACTTGTACTCTTTCGTTCTCTTTATTTCATTCCCACCCACCATCCAAATCCTGTCATCATCAGAGTCATCCCCATTCACCACCAACACTTGACTCTTCTCCTTACTTCTTCTTCTTCTTGTGACCTTTTTTGCTTATTATCGCTCTGTAGGTCCTCTGTCAAGCTCGAGGTCGAACTTAACATACATCTTCCTTCTTGCCTCTCTGCGTGCCTTTCTTTCTCTGCCACCTGTGGGGAGAGAAGGGCACAACAGGGCAGTATATACATAGATATAAGTCCCTCCTATCACCTACCCTCCTAGACATCTTCTACATTCCCACGCAATCTTTCCTCCCAAGCCTTCTTCAAAAACACCTTAGTTATCTCTACAATTTGCTTTCTCTCTTCCTTACTGCCATACAGTCCTAGCACAGTAAGGATTCCCCCATCCACCTCGTGCATCCTTCTCTCCCATTCTCCTTCCCCTATCACTCCTACTATGGATTGTACCAGCCTCCTCCTCTCCTGCTCATACCTACCACACTCTATTATTAGGTGTTCTGTAGTTTCTCTTACTGCTCCTCTACAAAAGCTACAGGCCTGGTCTTGTCCATCTCTACTCCTCGCCTTTACCTCTAGCGTTCCTGTTCTTGCCTTCACCAGCAGCCTGCTTCCCCAATCACCTACATGCCAGTGAAGTGCCTCAGGCTTTTCTTTCTTGCGGTACCACTTTAACGTGGATTTACCCTCCATACCTGCTCTCCACCTCGCTAGTCCATTGTCTTCTATTCTTATCTTCACCTCCTTGGTTCTTATCCTGTCCCAGGTTTCTACTAAGTTTCTGAGCCTAACGTTGAAGTCCCTTCCAAATGTGTGGAAGATATGTGTCAAGTTCGACCTCGAGCTTGACAGACGACCTACAAAGCGATTATAAACAGAAGAAGCTGAGACCTGTGCTGTGCTGTGCTGTGCTGAGCTGTGCTGTGCCGTGTTGTGCTGTGCTGAGCCGTGCTGTGCTGTGCTGTGCCGTGCTGTGCTGAGCCGTGCTGTGCTGTGCTGAGCCGTGCTGTGCTGAGCTGTGCCGTGTTGTGCTGTGCTGAGCCGTGCTGTGCTGTGCCGTGCTGTGCCTTCGTACCAGCACACGAGGCCTTAACAAGACTTGGCACAAACCCTCCAAGGTCAGCATGATATAAGGGCATTTGTTTCTTTGATTGCCGTTTCTTAGCGGGCAATCGTACCAGCGTGCAGTCAGTTCGTACACTTAAGTCGTTTCGTACACCAAATAGTTGTTTCGTAGTCTATATGAAACCATCGTCGTTTCGTACACCAAATAATTGTTTCGTAGTCTATATGAAGCCATAGTCGTTTCGTACACTCAGCTCAGAGTTGAACTTGACTACTAGAGCTACGAAACGACACCAGGTATGTACGAAAAAAATTCAAAATCAGTGTACGAAACAACTGACAAAACCTGGGTACGAAACAACTTGTGTACGAAACTCCCTGTGATTTGGTAGCGTGTGCATGCTTGTTTTTTTGGCATTTGTGACGTTTATTGCCTTTTTGGGTAAATATGCAGTATGACCGCGCAGTCCTCGTCCATTATAACCTACCGTAGATAACACTATAGTCGCCAGCTGCAATAATGTCGCCAGGCGCCAAATATTACGAATGATAGCCTCACTACTGCTGTGTCTGTGCCACTGAAGATGATACACAGTAGTTTATATCATGACTGTATAATCTACCCTGTTTCAGCGTTGTTTTATGCTTTGTATCTGCAAGTATAGACGGTTTACAATTTCCCTACTCGTTTTTTTTTCGGGCGACGACGACGGCGGGAGGACACTCAGAACATAAACACTAGCTGGCGACCTTAGTGTCGCCCGTTATCAACGTCGCCACTCGGTTTTATTTTTGTAATTTGTTCATTTATAGCCCTACTATGACACAGATGAAAACACAAAATGACACAGACTCTCCAGATAGCCCCTTCTAACTTTCCTGAAATCATGGATGTAGAAATGTAAGTATTAACGCCACCACACGTCTGTAAATAGAAAAAAAAACGTTGTCCTGGCGACTTTAGTGTTATCTACTGTAGTGGTTAAGGTTAGGTTAGGTTTCATTAAAACCTATAAGGTTAGGTTTGGTATGTTCTATTCAATTACTTCCCTGGTATCTGAGACCCTGACTAATTTCTCCCGGCAAAGTTTTAGTGCTTTTTCTGATGGAGATTCAGTGTTTTTAATGGAAACGGCGACAATAAAATTCGGTGATGAAATATTATTATTTTTTTTCTTCAAATATGTATGAGTTTCCGGAAAATAAAACTATCTCCATTAGAAAAAGCACCTAGTGTAGACCAGGAAAAAATAGTTGGTGTCTGAAAATGACCGCGAAGTTCTCGTCCATTATTACCGTTTTTTGGCGTTTGTTACTTTTATTGCCGTTGCGGTAAATATGCAGTATGACCGCGCAGTCCTCATCCATTATAACCTAATGTTTTTCCTGTACAAAGCTCAAATAAGTGGGGTTTTTTTTTTTATTCGAGAAAGTGACAACAAATTTCTAAAAATACAATTTTTTGACGTTTTGAGTGGGAAAAAACAGGGTTAATATTCCGCAGGAGTTGGCGGCTCCACAGGCCTCACAACTTTTCGGCAAATTTTTGGTCTAGGTCATCCTGCGATTTCGAGGCTGAAACTTGTTTTCCTGAATAGTTTTTATGTGCTTGGAATGAATCTGGCATTCGTTTTTGCCGAAGTTAATTTTTGTTTATAGGTGTGGGGGTGCCCGCCCCGCCCCTCCCAGCCCGCCCCGGCCCGCCCTGCCCCTCCCAGCCCGCCCCGCCCCTCCCAGCCCGCCCCGCAAATCTTGTTCTGCTTTGCACTGCCGTAGTTTTGAACATTTTCTTTTTTTCTTGATACATATATGTATCTGTTACCAGAGGTGGGCACTTCCGCAAACCGCAACTTCCGCAAATTGCGGAAGTCCGAATTCGTTTGCGGATTTGCGGAAGTGTAAATGTTTGCGGAGAGAGAGAGCCGGTGTCGTGTGGGCAAGTGTCTGTTTATGAGGTGGAGTCTGTTTACTAACAAAGGCAAAGAAAACGGGCGTTGAGGGGAATACTTACTAATATTGACTTGATCAACAAAGGCATGTCCAGGCGTCCTACGACAACAAACCCGTCTTTATTTATCATTAAAGGGGGGGGGGGCCACGAAGTGGAACACTCGCCGACGTCGGCGAGAATTCCTGTCGGCGACAGTTATAGAATGGTTTTGGGCATATATGATATATGAGGCATTCAATTTGGTACAGAAATGTGCTCTGAGCAGGAGATGGGGGTATATACGGGTGGTTAAGACATTTCTGTACCAAATTGAATGCCTCATATATCATATATGCTCAAAACCATACCTATAACTGTCGCCGATAGGAATTCTCGCCGACGTCGGCGAGTGTTCCACTTCGTGCCCCCCCCCCCCCCCCCCTTTAATGATAAATAAAGACGGGTTTGTTGTCGTAGGACGCCTGGACATGCCTTTGTTGATCAAGTCAATATTAGTAATTATTCCCCTCAACGCCCGTTTTCTTTGCCTTTGTTAGTAAACAGACTCCACCTCACAAACAGACACTTGCCCACACGACAACGGTACAGTCAGACAATATTTTTGAGGGTGTTTGTGCCTGATGTGCAAGGCTTAGCTACACTTGCCTGCATTGAAGGTCACTAGCCACTCACCACTCCACTCCTCCACCATGTAGTGGTGGCGTGAGGCTCCTGAGCTGGCCTTACTCCTTGGCTGCAAACACTGGCTGGGTGTTAGCTGGAGGGTGAAGCAGGAAGCACCCTTCAAGGAAGCACTTGCCTGCTTGTGTGCTGACGGCCACCAATGTTACAGGTGCTGAGGTGAAGAGTCCAGGTCGGCGCCCACGCCAGGACTCCTCCCGGCTTCCCTTGTATTAGGGAACGCTTGGTTCATCCCCGGGGCCTCCACCGGGGTTCCTGCAGGACCAGCTGACGCCTCCCACCACAGGGGGGCTGGCAGAAGTAGTGCTGCAATGGAGGGCGTGAGCACCTACACTTGTGATGACTGTGGCAAAGTGTGCTCTAGCAAGGCTGGCATTACTGCACACGTCCTCACCCATACACGCAAGACAGGGCTGAGGTGTGACCACTGTGGCAAAGTGTTCACTCGTAAGGGTGCTCTTAGGAGCCACATGGTGACCCACACTGGTGAGAGAAACTTTGAGTGTCAGGAGTGTAGGAAAACATTTGCCCACAAGAGCAGTCTTAACAAACACATGTTCACCCACACTGGTGAGAGAAACTTTAAGTGTCAGGAGTGTGGAAAAACATTTACCCGCAAGAGCCATCTTAACAGACACATGCTCACCCACACTGGTGAGAGAAACTTTGAGTGTCAGGAGTGTGGAAAAACATTTACCCGCAAGAGCCATCTTAACACACACATGCTCAAGCACACTGGTGAGAGAAACTTTCAGTGTCAAGAGTGTAGGAAAACATTTACCCGCAAGAGCAGTCTTAACACACACATGCTCACCCACACTGATGAAAAAAACTTTGAGTGTCAGGAGTGTAGGAAAACATTTACCCGCAAGTTCGGTCTTAACGCACACATGCTCACCCACACTGGTGAGAGAAACTTTGAGTGTCAGGAGTGTAGGAAAACATGTACTACCAAGAGCAATCTTACCGCACACATGCTCACCCACACTGGTGAGAGGAAGTACAAGTGTGATATTTGTGGCAAGTGTTACCTTACCAAGGGTCGTGTTGCCAGGCATATCCAGACACACCTGTGAGGAGGGAGTGGCTGTGTGTGTTGTCATGTATTGCATCATCCAGTTGTCCAGCCTCACAGGGGTTCTCTGCACTCATGTACTTGCCTCTGTGTCACCCTCAGGAGACAGGGAGTATGCGGCGCAGGAAATAAAGACATGACGGACCTTTAACTAGGCAGTGACTGGCTGCTAACTTCCTGTGTCTCTTCCTTCTCTGCCTCAGGAACACCCTTGCCTTGTGCTCTCTGGCAGTGTGTGTGTGTCCTGTGTTGAGGGAGCAGTGTTGCACAGATGAGATGCATTGTGAAATGCTGCAAAGATGAGTTCAGGCAAGGCAGTCCATGGTGAACTCGTTACTGTAGTGATCAGTTAGGAGGCAAGTGAAGGCGAATGTTGCAGGCAGTATTTTGTGAGCTGTACTGAGCTGTGGGTATAGGCCATGGCCTGCCAGTGAAGGAGTTAGGCCTGGAGGGGGTGTCCCAGGGAACAGTTCACCCTGGTAACACTGTTATCAGGCCGTCAGGCAGTCACATCCCCACAGTCATTTGTTTTGTTGTTTGTTTTGGGGGAATGACGAGGGCGTTGTTAAGGGCTGTGTTGGAGAGCCATGTCTTCAAATAAAGAAAGTCCTTTGACCATCAAGTGTGTGTCTAACCCTTCCTGCCAGCACACCAGTGTGTGTCTAACCCTTCCTGCCAGCACACCAGTGTGTGTCTAACCCTTCCTGCCAACACACCAGTGTGTCTAACCCTTCCTGCCAGCACACCAGTGTGTGTCTAACCCTTCCTGCCAGCATACCAGTGTGTGTCTAACCCTTCCTGCCAACACACCAGTGTGTGTCTAACCCTTCCTGCCAGCATATCAGTGTGTGTCTAACCCTTCCTGCCAGCATACCAGTGTGTGTCTAACCCTTCCTGCCAGCATACCAGTGTGTGTCTAACCCTTCCTGCCAAGCACACCAGTGTGTGTCTAACCCTTCCTGCCAGCAACACAGTGTGTGTCTAACCCTTCCTGCCAGCATACTCAGTGTGTGTCTAACCCTTCCTGCCAGCACACCAGTGTGTGTCTAACCCTTCCTGCCAGCATATCAGTGTGTGTCTAACCCTTCCTGCCAACACACCAGTGTGTGTCTAACCCTTCCTGCCAACACACCAGTGTGTGTCTAACCCTTCCTGCCAGTATGGACGCACACGGGGCCCGTCTCTTTTCCAACCCCGGCCCCGCCGCCAGCCCTTGGCCCTAGCCCTGGCCCTAGCCCCCGGCCCCCTCTGGCCCTGCCACCGGGCCCCGGCCCCGGCCCCGGCCATCCATCCTGCCTAAACCGGGGTGCCAGCCGGCGGTTGATATTTTAACCCATTTATTCTTAATTTTTCCATTATGAAAAATAAAACAAAACTTTAAAACACTACATTTATTTTCATTGAAGATTCTTACATTCATTCCTCTAAAATTTTTGTATAATGCTCTAATACCCACCACTGATCTCATATTACAATGTGCCCTTACACCCTTCTATGTGGCATCAGAGTGGCCCTGAGCTCCCCTTGCCCAGTGCCCCCCCAGGTGCCCCCTAGTGATAGATACCTAGCCACGTCACAACGCACAGCAGACCAGCCATCACACTGCATCACAAGATTACACTTACACTCGCACTCAGATTTTAGCCACAGGAGACTCACACTCGTGTCTGCAGGATCTGTTCAAGATTTCCCATGACTTGAGCTGTCAGGGCGTTGAGCAGACTTGGTGTCGCCAGATGACACGCGTCCAACACACGCCCCGTCCGCATAGTCCCGTTTTCTGGAAGAGTATGTGGCGTTTACTGTTGAACACGTCGGGTTAGGTTATGGATACAGCTAAGTATTAATTATCCGACCTTGGGGGGACCGAAGGTAGGTCGGATAATTGGAATAGTCGGATGTTCGGATATCACAGTAACCATAAACGTAAGGACAAAATGGTATAGAACATAAAAGATGCAGCTCTTGAAGGCCGATCCAGTGGTAGACGCGAAAGTAAAATTCATGCATAAATAAAGCCACAAATCAATGTTTTCTATAAACTAAAAAAAAATAAGTAAAATAAATGGCCAAAACAAGACAATGTGGTGGTGAAAAAAGTCGGTTGTTTGGACAAGTCGGATGTTTGGAGGTCGGATGTTGGGAATTTGGCTGTAGGTTACGGATAGGTTAGGCTAGGATTTCCCTGTCTTCCTACGGTAACTTTGTGTGGGAATCACAATGAGGGTATTTTAGAGACAATCCTATGATTAGTTTAAGAGCTACAGCCAAGCGTCTTCCACTGGGAAACCACAGACTGGCACAGAGAATGGGGACGTCCACCCTGCCGTCCACCCTGCCGCTAGTGTGGACGTCCTTCCTGAAACAAGTAATGTCTTTGTGACCTTTCTTCAGTGCTGGGCACGCGATCCAAAAATAGGTGGTCCACTATCGCTATTCCGCGATCAAAAATTTGGCGTTCCGCGATCGCGATATATTTATTTAAGTTTGAATTAAAATTCCGCGATAGTTTATTCCGCGATCGGTAATCGCAAGCATTGAGCCAAGAAATAAAGCATTGAAAAAATGTTGTTTTTCAAGTCAAAATTTTGGATCGTGGACTAAAAATCGCCGAATTAAAGGCAAATAAAATTTCGATCGCTGTCGCAATCGCGGAATTAATTCAAATTTAATAAAAAATCCGCGATCGATTTTTGGTAGTCCGCGATTCGCAGAATCGCGGACTATAATTCCGCGACGCCCAGCACTGCCTTTCTTTATACATTGATTTATTTTGTGGGCAAGCCATTCACTGTGCTAGTTATCACATTGCTTAGTGATCATGTTTATCCAGGAGTGCTGACAGCCAAAAATATATTTCAATGACTAACCATGATCCATTAAAACCCTGCACTTCACCCTGCATGCTGATGCCTGGCTAAGTCACCACCCTGCCTCCCCTCCTCCCTCCAAACACCCTGCACGCTGATGCCTGGCTAAGTCACCACCCTGCCTCCCTTCCTCCCTCCAAACACCCTGCACGCTGATGCCTGGCTAAGTCACCACCCTGCCTCCCCTCCTCCCTGCAAACACCCTGCACGCTGATGCCTGGCTAAGTCACCACCCTGCCTCCCTTCCTCCCTCCAAACACCCTGCACGCTGATGCCTGGCTAAGTCACCACCCTGCCTCCCCTCCTCCCTCCAAACACCCTGCACGCTGATGCCTGGCTAAGTCACCACCCTGCCTCCCTTCCTCCCTCCAAACACCCTGCACGCTGATGCCTGGCTAAGTCACCACCCTGCCTCCCCTCCTCCCTGCAAACCCTGCAATGGTTGATTCCTCTCTTGGCTTCCTCCATGCTCACACATAAAGTAAAGGAAGGGTAAAGTATATGTGTCAATAGAAGACTTTCTACTCTGAATTGCATAGACTTTCAGTTCCCCAAACATGTGACACACCGAGGATTGCACCCTGGATTTAACAAGTAGTTGACATGTAGGATTTCCAATTATTCTCGAACTCACGGCGAAATTTTTGTGTCCCGATCCTGGCTGCCCGGCTGTGTTTATCCTCTATACACCTTCAAGTCTCTCTCCTTATTGTTGTTTTATTTACTTGTTTTGTCTAACCCCACGCCACCTTGACTAGCCTGAGGTGTGAGGCCTGAGAGAACAAGTCAAGGATAAACACAGGCATCCAAAAGTGTGATTATTGTAATGAATACTATATGTATTACTATAATAGGCATTACTGCCCACTAAACAAACGTATAAGCATAACAGTACAAGTATTCTGCGGCAATCAGCTGCCATACATATATTTTATTTGAAAAAGCTGAGAATAGGAAAAGGCTTTGTGAATAAACACAACTCAAAAGTCTAGTCAGACAGGATGCACTTCAGCTGTTTCTGCTCCCTGATCAGGACTACAAGGCCTTGCCCACTCCAGGTGTTTCCAACCCCACCTGTTTCTAACGCGTGTCAGCAAAGTCAGTGACTGTATGGGGATGCACAGTGGCACACACGATGCCACGGGTTGAGGAACACTTGTTTGGAAATGCCGCAGGTGGGCACGACTTGAAGAGTTCAGTTTAAAAGTGACTGAAGTAAATGCATCATACTTTATGGCAATTGCATCATACTTTATGGCAATTGCATCATACTTTATGGCAATTCAATAGCACCGTTTGTGACAAAAATCAAACTAATTTCACTCGATAATCTGAACTAATTTTATTGAAGTGAATGTAAAGAACTTTGAAATTACAATCAAATAATTATTTTACAAGTCAGGATGAAAGACAGCAGCCATCTCATGACACATCCACGGCACATGATCCATCTCTTTGACACATCCACCTCGGGACAGCCCCATCTCTGACACATGCCGGGCACATGACGTCCTCTCTTTACACACCAGGGCAATGACAGTCCATCTCATCCCCCAACATGCACTGCACTGACAGTCCATCTCATGCTGCAGGGCACTTTGACAGTCCATCTCATGCCCACACCCACGGCAAAATAAACGGGCCTTTTATGACCATGCCTGAAACATGACGGGCCAATCTCATGACCTGAAACGGGCACATGACAGTCCACCCTCTGAAAACTCCAGGGCCCACATGACAGCCCCATCTCATACCCATCCACGGCACATGACAGTCCACTCATGACACATGAAACGGCCCCTGAGCCCCTCCCCAGACCCTGCAGGGCACATGACGTCCATTTTCATGACATCCACGGACATGACATTCCATCTCATGAACTGCACGGCACATGACATCCATCTCATGACACATGCAGGGCACATTACAGTCCATCTCATACACATCCAGGGACTGACGTCCATCTCATGACACCCCCAAGGGCACATGACAGCCCAAATCCCCAGGACACATGCCGGAAACATGACGCCCTTTCTAAATGACACATGCACGGCACAGGGAACAGTCCATCTCATAAAACCATCCACGGCACAGGGGACACCCCATCGCATGACAAAAATCCACGGCCCCATGCAGTCCATCTCATGCACACCCAGGGCCATGCCCGCCCCAAATTTTATGACCACCCCAGGCACATGACGCCCCATCTCGACCCCCAAACGGCACTGAACCCCCCCTCCCATGACACATCCACGCCCAGGGAGCCCCCACCCTCATGCCCAAAATCCACGGCAAAATGACATCCACCCTCTGACACATCCACGGCACATGACAGTCCCCCTCATGAAACACCCCACGACACATGCCCAGTCCATCCATGACACATCCCCCCCCAAAATGACAGTCCACTAAAGGACCATGAAAGGGCCCACATACGTCCCTCCATGAAAAACATGCAGGGCACATAAGCCCATCTCTGAAAACATCCACGCCCATGACAGCCCAAACCCCATGACCCCCTCCACCCAATAAACAGCCCCTCCCCATGACACATCCACCCCACATAAACGTCCTCTAAATGACACACCCACCCCACATGACAGCCCATCTCATGACACACCCAAACGACACTTTACAGCCCTTTTCATGACCATCCCACACATGACACCCCATCTCATACACATCCACGACACATGACATTCCATCTCATAAACACATCCCGGCACATGACAGTCCACTTTTAAAACCCACCCATGCCACATGACAGTCCATCTCATAAAACCCCTCCACGGCCACATGGGGTCCATCTAAATGACACACCCACGGCACAAAACATGAAACCCCAAATGACAGTCCATTTTCATGCCCACAATCCCGGCACATGACTTCCATCTCATGCCACATCCACGCCACATGACAGCCCCTCTCTGACCCCTCCACGCCAATGACGCCCATCTCATGACACATCCAGGGGCCCCATGACACCACTCATGAACACCCAGACACATGACACCCACCCTCATGACACATCCACGAAAACAAAACACCCATCTCATGACACATCCAGGGCACATGACATCCATCTCATGACCCCTTTAACAGCCCCATCCCCTGCACATCCACGGCCATGAAAATCCATCTCATGACACTCCCCCTTAACATGAGCCCAACCTCTTTACCACCCCGGGGCACACACATGCACTGCACTGAAGTCCACCCTCATGACAAATCCACGGCACATGACAGTCCCATCCCATGACACTCCACGGCACATGACCCCCCATCTCATAAACAAATCCAGGGCACATGACACCCCATTTCTGACACATCCACGCCACATGAAAAGCCCAATCTCATGACAAAATCCAGGGCCATGACAGTCCTCTCATGACACATCCCCCGGCAAAATGACAGTCCATCCCCATGACACATCCCAGCAAAATCCACGCACAGACAGTCCATCTCATGACACATCCACGGCACATGCCCGTCCATCTCAGGGACACATCCACGGCACATGACAGTCCATCCATGACCATCCAGGGGGCCCATGACACCCCTCTCATGACACATCCAGGGCCCATAAAAGTCCATCTCATGACACACCCCGGGGCAAAATGTAGCCCAATCCATGAAAATTTTTCCCCCCCAAAAACCCACATCCAGGGCACATGACGTCCATCTCTGCCATCCCGGCCCCATGACCCCATTTTCTGACAAAATCCACACCCCATGACAGCCCAAATCCCCATACACATCCACGGCACATGACAGCCCCATCTCATGACACATCCACGCACATGACGTCCACTCATGCCACTCCCGGCCCCCTGACAGCCTCCTGACACATCCAGGGCAATGACACCCCATTTTCATGACACCATGCACGGAAACATAAACAGATTTCCTAATTTTTTTTTCCCCCCCGGGGTTTTGTAAGGTGGCAGCAGGTCGAAACCAACCCGGTGACCTTCATTTTGGGCGGCGCGGGCTTCCTTCCCCCAAAACCCGGGCAGAGATTTGGCGGGGGTGGCGGACTCCCATCACTGGCAGAGATGGCGTTGGCAGGACTCCCCATAAAAGGGCAGGACTGGCGTGTGCAGGACTTCCATCACTGGCGAGTTTGGCGTGGGGCGGATCCCCTCACGGGCAAGCCCTGGCGTGTGGCAGGCCCTGCCATCACGGGCAGAGACGGGCGTGTGGCAGGATTTCCACCGGAAAGAGATTTGGCGTGGGGGCAGGACTGCCACCACAGGCAGAGCCCTGGCGTGTGGCGGATGCCTACAGGCAAGACTGGCGTGGGGCAGGACTTCCATCACAGGCAGGGGATTTGGCGTGTGGCAGGACTGCCATCACAGGCAAAACTGCGTTGGCGGGGACTTTCTTCACAGGCAGAGACGGGCGTGTGGCAGGACTCCCATAAACAGGCAGAGACTGGCGTGTGGCAGGACTGCCTCCGGCAAGACTGGGGGTGGGGCGGCCCTGCCATCAAAGGCAAGACGGGGCGTGGGGCGGGAAACTTCCATCACTGGCAGAGATGGCGTGTGCGGGCTCCCAATCATTTGGCTCCCGCTGAGGGAAAAAGAATCTTTTCTTCCCGGTGATCTCCATTTTTTGTAAGATATCATTGCCTCTTAAAAATTTTTTTTAAAGCTTTCTAATTGTGGGCAATCAAAAAAGGGCCCTTTTAGATATTTTGCATTATGGCCTTCTAAATATCCCTAATTTGAAAATTTAAAAAAATGTTTGCCCTTTGGGAAATTTGTGTACTATTATTTTTTGTTTCCTATAGCCCTTTTAAAGGCAGGGGTGGACCCAGGCTCGGATGGTGGGCCCCTGGAGGTTCACTTGAGGGCTGGGGATGGTGGGCCCTCACCCGGGGTTTGGCGCAGGAAAGGTTTATAGTGACGCCTGTGATTAGAGGCTCATGCCCCCCCCCCTGTGTCCTCTGATGCACTCGAAAATCAAGGGTTAGAGTTAATGGCGGCATTTGGGTGTTCTTAGGCCCCCTCGCGGTCAGAAAGGTTTTTTTTTGGGGGTTTTTCGGGGATCAACTCGGGTCACCGGAAAGCCAGTTTGGGAGACCTAACCACTCCGCCCACCGCCTCCCCAAATTTTATTAATAGTTCCCAAAAATGCTCCCCTTATGGCCTTAAAAACGGACTAAGTCGAAAATTAACCCGCAAGAGTCTCCGGAACCAAAACCATAAATGCAAAGGGAAAATTAATGAAAAGACACTGGGGGGAAATTAAAAGGGAAATTTTTTTTATTTAAAAAATTCAGTTTACATGACACGGCTTCACTTTCCTTTCCCCCCCCGGGGGTGCAAGGTGGCAGCAGCTCTCCGCCACAACATGGTGATCTTCAGGGTTTGGGGGGCGCGGCGCTGCTAATAGGGCAGGCAGACTTGGGGTGTGGTGGACTGCCCTTCCATCACGCAGACCGGGCGGGGGAGACTGGGTGTGGCGGACTGCCTTTCCCTCACAGGCAGACCCCGGGGGGGGAGGGCAGAAAACTTTCGTTGGCCCGACTGCCTTCCATCACCGGCAAAACCCGGGGAGGGCAGAGACGCTTGGCCCGGACTGGGCCCTTTCCCTCACAGGGAGACCCGGGCAGGGCAGAGCCCGGGGTGTGGCAGGACTGCCTTCCATCACAGCCCGACCCGGGCAGGGCAAGACTGGCGTGTGGCAGGACTGCCTTCCATCACAGGCAGAGACTGGCGTGTGGCTGGACTGCCTTCCATCACAGGCAGACCCGGGCAGGGCAGAGACTGGCGTGTGGCAGGACTGCCTTCCATCACAGGCAGAGACTGGCGTGTGGCTGGAATGCCTTCCATCACAGGCAGACCCGGGCAGGGACTGGACTGCCTTCCATCACCGGCGGACAAAATCTCTTCTCGGTGTCTGTTCATTTCTTGGTATGGAACCATGGCTTCTGTAGAAATGTTTTTGTATTTAATAAAAAAATTAGGAAATATGTACTGTTATTTTTTTATATCTTTTCATTTGTGGCTTTGTTCCGGAGACTCTTGGAGGCATTTTTGACTTAGTAACAGTTTTTAAGGCTGTAAGAGTGCATATTTTTGGCCATTTAGATCCTAATAGCTGATATTCTGAAGTCATAATTTGATTCCCATAATTCACTACCACTACAACTTTATAATAGTACTTTGAAAATAGTTACTTATAAAGTGCTAGTGTGAAATCTTATAATTCACAGCTTATAAATGATCAGATTTCACACTAAGCACTTTGTAATTTGCTATTTTCAAAGTACTATTATAAAGTTGTAGTGGTATTGAATTATGGGAATCAAATTATGACATTAGAATATCTGCTATTATGATCTAAATGGCCAAAAATATGCACTCTCATGGCCTTAAAAACTGTACTAAGTTAACCCCTTGAGGCCCACAACGTAATTTCCATCGTAATTTGGCCACCATTAGACTATTTTAATGCATATAAGCAATGTTTTAATAGTTATGACCTGTTTAGTGTCCTCCACTATCTAATTTGATATATTTAGTTACTTTTTGTAATGTTATGGCTAACAACATACAATTTTATATAGCCCAGGAAAGATCTGGGCGTGAAGGGTCAAGGCTGCATAGGTGTACTATAGCATTAACCTTCACGCCCAGATCTTTCCTTGACTATAAAAAATTGTAAGTTGTCGAGCCATAAAATAACGAGAAGTAACTGAATCTACCAAGTCAGCTAGTGCGAGGGACATTAAACAAGTCATGTCTATAAAATATTGCTTATATTCACTAAAAATAATCTCATGGTACCCAAATTACAACGGAAATTACGTTCTGAGTCTCGAGGGGTTAACAGAAATTGTGAAATTGAAAAGTAAAATAAATTGTTAAAAGAAATGACCCTGTTGAGCGAGGAGGAAGACTGATCCTTTGATCCCATCAGGCTAAAGACTCCTTAGGCTGCACACAAAATACTCCCATCATCCCGGCGACAATCAGGCTGTCCTCCGCTGCACTCGCCGTCGCAGGTAATGTTGACAAGTAGGTTGACTTCAGCCACTCGACTCTAAATGAAAGTTCTGCACCCGGTGGGACTTGAACTCGGGACGCTGAGCTCACTACTTCCAGGCACTGACCACTCGGCCTCCATGCAGGTAGTGCTGGAAAAAAATAATGATGATTTTACCTTTGTAAAAAGCAAACTTGCAAATGGTAATTAAAGAAATAGATCTTTTATATATATATATATATATATATATAATATATATATATATATATATATATATATATATATTATATATATATATATATATATATATATATAGTGGATTTTCTTTAGTTGGTAGTACATCTTGATATTTCAGGGTGACAAAGACACTCGTCATACTTGGGGTTGTTTATGCGCAACGTTTCGCCAAAGGCACTTGGCATCATCAGGCTAAAAATAGTTAAAATTTAATATATTGCAATGCTAAAAAGCGAACATCATCACTACCATTTTTAGATATCCTAGTTACTCGTAAAAATATTACCTTACCACCTCAGTCTATAGAAAACCTACTTTCACTGGCTTGGGAACTCAATATGTTTCATTCATCCCTAATCTTTTTAAAATAAATACTATTAAGACCCTACTACACAGATGCTATAGTTTCTCTTCTAATTGGTTTTCCTTTGATAATGAGATCAAATTCCTTACTATTTTTTTCCAAAACAATGGCTACCCCCTCAAATTAATTGAAGCAACCATCTCAAAGTTCTTAGATAAAAAGTTCAACCCAGAGTCGAACGAACCCGAACCCATATTAAGCACACACTATGTTTAAACTCCCATTTTAACGGCCATACTCAGTTACACCTTCCAAAAAAACTCAAGGATCACTTAAGTTTAACATCTTCCTAAACTCAAAATTTTTAAATTTTATTATTTACAATTCATTTACCTTAGAACTCATTTTTCAAATATAAAGACTCTAATCCTAAAGCCCTTTAGTTCTAACATAATTTCGACTTCAAAATGTTCCTAGTTGTAACGCCTAGAATACTCGTCGCAGACGACAAGGACATCTAACCCTTAGGCTTTTCTGAGCATAAGGTGTTTCGTGCACGTACTGGTCGACCCATTTCTCCAACCTTCGCAATCATGCATCCGCTTCCACGACATCCACATGATTTAAGATCACCCTTTTTTCTATGAAATGACTTTAGTATCCTATCCAAGGCAACTACCCTAGTGACACCTAAAATTATTAGAATCTTATACACATCAGCAGTCGGTCCCCTGATCTTAATACCAGTCACTTCACACCACTAACATACTCACAATGACTATCACTGTTTCGATTGCCCCGACTCTCCTCGGTTCGATCCGCCCCACACAAGCTGAAATGTTACCCCACGAAAACTAGTGTTTCATTCAGTTCCCTCTACCAACTTCCAGACATGCATACACACCAAGGTCCGTTAAGTACAAATTAATATTTTGAAATTATTAGTTAGAATTTTAGATAATATAAGGAAATATTTTATTGTTCTTAAGAATTTTTTTTGTTAGAATTGTTTCGCTTTTTATTGCAAATTTAAAAATTTTAACTATTTTTAGCCTGATGTATGCCAATGTGCCTTTTGCGAAACCGTTGCGCATAAACAACCCAAGTATGACGAGTTGTCATTTATAATTATATATATATATCAGGTGGTGGACTTTTGAATCAACCGCTTTTATGATATTTCCTGATGGATTAGGCCATGTCCTCCTGTGTGATGATCATATCTCCACACTATCTAGTGGTATGTATGACTACAATATACTACTTAGTGTGATGTCATAAGTGGGGGTGGTGGTGGTGGGGGTGGGGGTGGGTGGGTTGGGTGGGTGTGGTGGTGGGGGGTTTGTGGTGGGTGGTGGGGTGGGGGTGGGGTGGGGGTGGGGGGTGGTTGGTGGTGGGGGTGGGGGTGGTGGGTGGTGGTGGGGGTGGTGGGTGTTGGTAGGTGGTGGTGGGGGGGGTGGTGGTGTGGGTGGGTGGTTTGGTGGGGGTGGGTGGTGGTGGTGGTGGGTGGTGGTGGTGGTGTGGTGGTGGTGGTGGTGGTGGTGGTTGGTGGCTGGTGGTGGTGGTGTGGTGGGGGTGGTGGGGGTGTGGTTGGAGGTGGTGGGGGTGGTGGTGGGGGTTGGTGGTGGTTGGTGGTGGGGGGGGGGGGTACAATCCAAAGAAGAAACAGGCCAGCAACAGCCCTACTGGGCCAAACGAAGGCTTAAGTGTCTGTGGGTGACTACTTTTTCTACCACTATAGTTGTCTCGTGTTGGAGGTAAAAGGAATAGTAAAAGTGTTTGAAGGCTCCTCCCCACCCACCTCTCCCTCCGGCTGAGCCGGCAGGGAGTGGAGGGATGGAAAAAAGTGAGAAAACCACCATCGCAGTCTAGAAGAACTGCCATGGAATTCCTATAGGAAAGATTGAAGGAGAGACAACTCTAAAACTAAAGAGCCAACGCTGACAAAACACAAAAAGTTTAGGTAGGGCGGAGTAATGGAGTTTGGTAGTTGAATGCCTAGTAATTTATCTAGTTTTGTTTCTAAACGCCTAACAGTGTTACTATGTAACTACTTGTGGCTGGAAGAGAGTTTTGTTCCAATATATTAACAACTCTATTAAAGAAAAAGTGCTATCACTTCCATGTGACCCAGAAATTCGCTTACCAATGATCTTGTAGCCATTACTAGAGTGGTACTGTACTGTAGGTCGGGTGTGTGGCCCAACACTGTATGGCAAGGGCTCCTTGACCTCTCATATAAATAGGTCGTACAAGTACCCCGGTTTTCCTCACTCCCCACTCACGCCCTCACTCATTCCCCACTTGCCCTCGGAGGTCCACATTCCGCGCCGGTCTGGTTTGGCGGCCTCCGTGGCCCGCCATTTCTGGCCCATGGCGAACTCCTCTTTCTGCTGTTCCCTGCTCCACCCAATCCGTCTTATGGCTACATCTACAAGCCTGAGTTTTCATTTTTTATTTACCCACACGTATCTTAAGAGTGCACAACACCACACAGGCCTGGAGAACCCACGTGTTTTTGACCCTCCCCGACCCTTTTCCCGTTGCCCTTGCCCCTCGCCCAACCACAGCTACCCCCCGCTCGCATAGGCCTCCTCACTCTCCTGTTTTTCCTGCCTCACTCATTATATACAAGTACATGCACCACCACCTTCCCGGCACACGAGTATTGCTTTGTCTTCAATATCGTGGAATAGTCGTTTATGTTAACATTATCGAAGCCAATGGAACATTTTAAAAAATAACAAATTAATATAAAAAAAAAAAAAAAAACAAAAAAAAAAAATAAAAAAAAAAATATAAAAAAAAAACAAAAAAAAAAATAAAATTTTAAAAAAAAAAATTTTAAAAAAAAAAAAAAACAATTTCTAAATTTAAGTCTCCTTTGCAACCTAAGTTTTTTTGACAACTGAACAAGTATTAAGTTCCTTCAAATCGCTCTTCGTATGGCTTTGTTTTTCGCAAGCCGCGGAAAATCATTTTTTTGTACTTTTTTCTTTGTACTCTCTCATTTGGATTTTATCTTTTCTATAGTAGGTGAAGAACTGAACGCAATATTCAAGATGAGGCCGTACGATCGCATTGAAAAGTTTAGGATGACTTTTTTCAGACTTATAGTCTAAGTTCTTTCCTATGAAACCAGTTAAATTTTTGGTTAGCCCCCTTTCACACTTACTGAACAATGGTTTACTGTGGCTTTGAGGTCATTGGCTTATAATATCCCAAGTCTCCTTTTTCTTCGTACCATTGGAAAAGTTTCGTGTCCGTTTCCATTGAGTACGTTAATTTTGATCGTTATTACTTCCTATATGCAAAAAACCTTACACTTATCGGTAATTAAATTTCATCTGCCACTTCGTTGCCCACTAACTCAAGCTAACAAGGTCAGATTGCAATTGCATCTTATTCGGCTAGTTTTGTGTTACTTTATTCGTTATTTTAGTATCCGTCCACAAACTTTGGATTATCTTACAGGTGAGGCATTCGTCACTATCGTTTACATAGATTAAGAAAGTACAGGAACTAGCAACAGATTCCACTGGCAATACACGCTTAAAACATCTGCCAGCCTAGATGCTTTTTTTCCATTTAATTACGACGCGTTGCCTTTCTCTCAGAAAGCATCTTCAGCCAATTTAAGATATTTTTCCAGTTTTTTATTCCGTGAGACTTTAAATTTCTTAAGTAAACGCTTATGGGGGACTTTGTCAACGCTTTTTTTTTGAAAGTCAAGATAACATTCACATCTACTGTTTAGTCTCCGCCGAACGTTGCTGTTATAACATCATTAAAAAAGTCTAGCAGATTTGTGAGGCAAGGAACTTTTAATTACGAAAGCCGTGCTGTGAGTGTTTTGAATTCATAATTATTTTTCTTTCAAAGATTTTACCCCATTGTCTCGTATTACTGTTTCCGATGACTTTAACGACTACGGATGTGCGGCTGATTCGGTCTGTAGTTTGCTCGGTTTTTGTGGTCAAATCACCTTTTTTCTGTATTGGAGTAACTTTGCAATTTCCAATGGGCTAGGACTTTGCCCGGAATTATGGATTTGTTTAAAAAGTATTGAGAGGTTTTCAAATCTGGTGCTTTTGGCTTCCTTTAAAACTCGCGCTGCAATACAGGTCTGAAAAGGAAGCAAAGCACCATATTTGCAAAACCTCTCTCAATACTTTTTAACAAATCCCTAAATATCCGGAAAAGTCCCTTGCCAGTTGGAAAACTTTTGCATATGTTTTACCGAACTGATGATACCAAAAAATGAACCTTACCACTGATGTAGTGGTAATAGTAGTAGTGGTAGTAGTAGTAGTGTAGTAGAAAGTAGTAGTAGTGGTAATAGTGTAGTAAGGAGTAGTATATGTAATAGTAGTTTTGTAATGGTGTAAGTAGTAGAAGTAGTAGTAGTATTAGTAGTAGTATAGTAGTAAGTAAGGAGTAGTAGGAGTGTTAATTAGTAGTAGTTAAGTATCAGTAGTAAGTAGTAGTAGTAGTAGTAGTAAGTAGTAGTAGTAGTAAGTTAGTAGTTAGTAGTAGTACGTAGTAGTAGTATAAGTAGTAGTTAGTAAGTAGTAGTAGTAGTAGTAGTATTAGATATTTATTAGTAAGTAAAAGTAGTTGTTATCAGTAGTAGTAGTAGTAGTAAGTAAGTAGTAGTAGTAGTGGTAGTAGTATTAGTAGTAGTATAGTATAGTAGTATTATGAGTAAGTATAGTAGTATAGTAGTTTGTAGTATCAGTAGTAAGTAGTAAAAGTAGTAGTAGTAGTAGTGTAGTAGTAATAGTAGTTGGTAGTAAAAGTAAGATGTAGTAGTAGTAGTATAGTAGTAGTAGTAGTATGTAAGTAAGTATTAGTGGTGGTGGTGGGGTGGTGGTGGTGGGTGGTTGGTGGTGGTGGTGGGGTGGTTGGTGGTGGTGGTTGGTGGTGTGTGGTGGGTGGTGGTGGTGGTTGGTGGGTGGTAGTAGTATAGTAGTAGTAGTAGAAGTATTAGTAGTAGTATAGTAGTAGTAGTAGTAGTAGTATATATCCTGTATATAAGAAGCACTCATTCCCCAACTTTACATGCCATCACTATAACCACGAGGCAAAGCAAAGCCTATGCTAAAATAAGAATCAGTGCTTTTTATAATTTGGAATGGAATTGGAAGAACTTGACAACTGTGGCCAGAGACGAGGGACGCGGAATGCACGGAAACCATCATTCCACCTTTCAAATCCCCTGCATACCTGGCCAGCCTCTTTTTAAAACCCCTTCACGCCCAATCTTTTCCTTTGCTATAAAAAAAGTTTTGTGGTCGAGCCGTAAAATTTTCGAAAAATAACTGAATATTACCCAATTAAGGTTAGCGTAGATAACACTAATGTCCGCCAGCCCGCCATTATATTTAAGAATTAACAGCCAATCACTACTGCTGGTCTGTTGCCCACGAAGATGGAAATACACAGTAGTTTTTTATATCATGACTGTAATAATCTAACCCTGTTTTTCAGCGTTGTTTTATGCCTTTGGGTGATCTGCAAGTAAACAGTCCCCAAACCTCGATATAACGGACATAAGGGGGGGAAGAGTGGTCCCCCGTTAAAAAAGGCCGATTGTCCCGTTTAATAGCGAGGGGTATTTTTTTCCCAAGGGTTTTTTTGAAAAAATATGAAGAAAAAAAAAAAATTTGAAAATAAATGAGAAATAAGCACAGCACCACCAGACCTGTGTATCTATGTTGGGGAGGTAAAACAGTGACTGGCACTACATCAGGGAGGTTTTGGCACACTCCGCCTCGCCCACGCTGTTTCGGGGGACTGGTATTAGGAGAGGTAGTAAGTATCCAGGCTCGCTTCATTCTGCTTGAGTAATGCTATGAAATTTCAATTATTCTAGTTTGAATGTAGACATATAACAATTTGAATTGCTGTTTATTCATACATATGAGTTAAAATTAATGAAAATACTTCAAGGAAGGCGCTCATCTCCAGCCCGCAGCGCCAGGGTTGAATCATCCCTGACTCCACGCCGTCACCCACTAACCTAATCCCTGCGTCACGCACCCATGCCTGTGCCCCCCCCCCGCCCGAGCACCACCGACCCCCCCAGCCTCCTCCCTTGCCCCGGCCACGGGGAGGAACCCGAGCACTTGAGTAAAATGGCGCTTGAGTTTTCTACAAGCCCTAGCAGTTTTCAATAGTGTTTGGCATCACCATATCAAAGGCAAAAAAACCAAAATACACACCAATACAAAAAAAGCAATAAAAACAACGCTGAAACAGGGCAGATTATAGGTAAAATTTCTAGTGGTTTTCGGCCCACACTTCTCCCACTTCCCCCTAAACAGCTTGGGGACCTGGGTGAATGCCGGGGGGTTTTCGGTGGGGACAAATTAATGCGTCCGGAAACAAAGTAAATTTAAGAGTTGTGTAGGGGGGGGGGGGTAATATTCCCCTAGATCTAGGGTAATTCCCTTTATTCTAGAGACATTGCTTTACCAAAAATTTAACCTAACCTAGCCAATTTAACTCAACATAGCGGGGCCTTGACCCAATGATACCTAACCTAACCAAAACTTCTAAACCTAAGCTAACCTAACCAAAAATGTAAACCTAACCTAAACCTACCTAAATCTAACCTACCAACTAATATAACCTACCCTAATCTACCCAAATCCTAACCTAACAAAATGTAACCTACCTAAACCTAACTAAATCTAACCTACCCAAACCTAACCTAACCCTCCTAGCGGGGGGTTGGGGGATTCTTCGACACTTAGGTCCATCCCTTTCTGTGAGGATCGTCCCAGGTTTTGAACAATACAACGTTCTCTGGACTCGAAGAAATCCAAATGAATTTCCCCGAGATCTAATGAATGTTTTTCAACACTCT
This sequence comes from Chionoecetes opilio, assembly GCA_016584305.1. Classification (NCBI taxonomy): domain Eukaryota; kingdom Metazoa; phylum Arthropoda; class Malacostraca; order Decapoda; family Majidae; genus Chionoecetes; species Chionoecetes opilio. The sequence goes on from JACEEZ010007537.1 coordinate 127,502, forward strand.
TAACCTCCAAAAGTATGTGTTGCGAGGCCATATTTTTGTAGCCCAGGCCAATATCCCGCATTGCCCAGGTCCCCCAAGCTGTTTTTTGTGGGAGAGGGGGAGTATGGGCAAACCACTGAATATACCTATTATACAGTCAGATATAAACTCCTGTGGATCATCTTCAGTGGCAACATAAATTCCAGTAGTGATGGCTATATTACTAATATATGGCGCCTGGCGACATTGTGGCACCGTGGGCGACTATTAGGGTTTGTCTACCGGTAGTTTACAATAAATAAATGTGGTAATCGTAACCGCTATTTACTTTGCTATACTACTGCTATGTTGGATGTACAGTGTTTATATAACTCAACTCACGTCCCCTTCCTTACAACACTCCTGGCTGCTGGTAGTTGTTTAGGAGGCGTGGAGGGTGTAAAAAAGGCGGAAATACACCGTAAAATAAGGAGACGGGGAGAGAGTCCGGGGGTGGACGTGGGGCAGCCATGTTTGTTTTACCACCTTCTTCTTCTTCTTTCTTGTGACCTTAGTCGCAGGATCGCTTTTCCATAGGTCCTCTTCCACTTCGTCTCCTTCGTTAACAAAACTTAACTCTTCCCCCTGTTTTTAATTTCACTGGGAAAGACATTTTGATCAGTTTTTCAATTCTTTTTGATTATCATCCTAAGTTCATGGTCTATTTTGTGTTCTTTATCTCCCTCCCAGCACTGCTTAGGAACACTTTTGGTGAGGTTTACAATACTTTCCTGGCACCCGCACCGAGTCCATGATGAAGGTGCCAGCGGACGAACCAACTGAACGTAGAGGAAGGGGTAACGTAAAAGGGTATTGTTCGGAACGAATAGCAGGCGACGACAAACGGGGGCAGGAAGACACAGGCAGCCCAGGGTCTTCGTGCCCACCTTCCACCGTCGCTGCTGCTCTTCGTTCCGAAAAAATTCCTTTTACGTGCGTGCTGCGCCTTCCTCCCGTAGTGTCGTCGTTTCGTCCGCTGGACCTCATCATGACTCTCCGGTACGGGCCTGTTTTCCTTTCTTCCCCATACAGCCCTAACACCGTACACAGGGCCCGTCCTTTTCCGCTCTAAGTCCTCCTGCCCTATGACTGTTACTACTGAACGCTATAAGCTTTTTCCCTCTGACTCCTATACTTGTTTTTGCATTCCAAATGACCGGTTTCTAACGGTTTTTCTTTTCTCTCCTACCCAGGGGCTAGCTAAGATCTTGAGACATTGGGGGCTTAGCCCAGCTCACAAAAGTTTAGATTTTCACTGATTAATTTTCAAGTTTATTTTATAGTAAAAATTAATATATTGTGTGAGCCACTGGGGCCTCGACCAAAATGTTTCCGTCCCAGTCGCCTTGGTCAACTTTTTTTCCACTGGAAAAAAAAAAAAGTATATTCTGAGTTGTGAACTTGTGACAAAACTGTTTAACTCTGTACCTGTGACCTAGTTCCCTGTGTTAACTCTGTAACCGTGGGACTAGTTCCTGTGTGGTTTTAACTCTGTACCTGTACTAGTTCCCCTGTGTTTTTTTAACTCTGTCCTGTGACTAGTTCCTCTTGTTAACTCTGTACCTTGTGACTAGTTTTTCCCCCTGTGGTTAACTCTTGGTACCTGTGCTGTCCCTCTGTGGTTAACTCTGTACCTGTGAACTAGTTTCCTCTGTGTTAACTCGGTACCTGTGACTAGTTTTTCCCCTGTGTTAACTCCTGTACCTGTGACTAGTTTCCTCTGTGTTTAACTCTGTTATTGTGGACAGCTCCTCTGTGTTAACTCTGTACCTGTGCTAGTTTCCTGCTGTTGTTAACTCTGTACCTGTGACTAGTTCCCCTGTGTTACTCTGTACCTGTGACTAGTTTTCCCTCTGTGTGTAACTCCTGCACCTTGTGAACTATTTTCCCCTGTGTTAACTCTGTAAATCTTCGTGACTTAGTTCCTCTGTGGTTTAACTCTGTACCTGTGACTAGTTTTTTTCCCCTGGTTGTTAACTCTGTAACCTGGACTAGTTCCCCTCTGTGTTTACTCTGTAAACCTGTGACTAGTTTCCCCTGTGTTTAACTCTGTACCTGTGACTAGTTCCTCTGTGGTTAACTCCTGTACCTGTGACTATTTTTCCCTCTGTGTTAACTCTGTATCTGTGACTAGTTTCCTCTGGTGTTAAACTCCTGTACCTGTGACTAGTTCCTCTGTGTTTAACTCTGTACCTGTGGGACTAGTTTCCCCTCTGTGTTTACTCTGTACCTGTTGACTAGTTCCCTCTGTGTTACCTCTGTAAACCTGGAACTAGTTTCATCTCTGTTTAACTCTGTACCTGTGACTATTCCTCTGTGTACTCTGTACCTTGGACTAAGTGTCCTCCTGTTGTTAACTCTGTACCTGTGGGGACTAGTTTCCTCTGTGTTTTAACCTCCTGGTACCTGTGACTAGTTCCTCTTGTGTTTAACTCTGGGTACCTGTGACTAGTTTCCTCGTTGGTTAACTCTGTACCCTGTGACTAGTTTCCTCCTGTGTTACTCTGTACCTGTGACTAGTTCCTCTGTTGTTTAACTCTGTACCTGTTGGACTAGGTTCCTCTGTGTTTAACTCTGTACCTGGTGACTATTTCCTCTGTGTAACTCTGTACCTGTACCTAGTTTCCTCTGTGTTTAACGCTGTTCCTGTGACTAGTTCCTCTGTGGTTAACTCTGTATCTGTGACTGTTCCTCCGTGTTAACTCCTGTTACCTGTGGACTAGTTTTCTCTGTGTTTTTTAACTCTGTACCTTGTGAACTGTTTCCTCTGTTGTTCACTCCTGTACCTGTGAACTAGTTCCTCTTGTGTTTAAACCCTCTTGTAACCTGTGACTAGTTCCTCTGTGTTAACTCTGTAATCTTGGTGACTAGTTTGCCTCCTTGTGTTAACTCTTACCGTGACTATTCCCTCTGTGTTTTAACTCCTGTACCGTGACTAGTTTTCCCCTGTGTTAACTCTGTACCTGTGACTAGGTTTTTTCCCCTGTGTTAACTCTGTACCTGGTGATAGTTCCCCTGTGTTTTTAACTCTGTACCTTGGGACTATAAGTTCCCCCTGTTTTAACTCCTGTACCTGTGGACCCTAGTTCCCCTGGTGTTTTTAACCTGTAACTGTTGACTAGTTCCTCTGTGTTAACTCCTGACCTGTGACTAGTTCCCTATGTGTTTAAACTCTGGTACCTGTGCCTAGTTCCCCTGTGTTAAATCTTGTACCTGTTGACTAGTTGCCCTGTTAACTCGGTACCTGTGACTAGTTTCCCCTGTGGTAACCTCTGTAACTGTGACTAGTTCCTCTGTGGTAACTCTGTACTGTTGGACTAGTTCTCTGTGTTAACTCTGTACCTGTGACTAGTTCCTCTGTGTTAACTCGGTTTAACCTGTGACACTAGTTCCTCTTGTTAACTCTGTACCTGTGACTAAGTTCCTCCTGTGTTAACTCCTGTATCTGTGAACTAGTTCCTCCTGTGTTAACTCTGTACTGTGACTAGTTTCCTCCCTCTGTGTTAACTCTTGTATCTTGTGGACTAGTTCCTGCTGGTACTCTCGTCCCTTCACCTCGCCAGAAAAACTCTTTTGGTGTCTATATTCTGCCCACAATACTCGTCTCTTCTGGCTTTCTCCTCTTCTCCTCCTGTTCTGCTCATAAAAAAGGATGCAAACACACATGGTAAAGCAATAGCCTAAACACATTTCTCATTTATTATAATCATGACTCACAGAAATCACAGGACGGGTTTTTATCAATTTTATTTTCATGCCAAAAATCAGACTAAACAACAAAAAAAATTTCCCTTGGGAGGAAGATCAGGGTGTGGCGTCTGTTTTTAGGTTCCGGCAATGGGGTCGAATCGCTTTGTCCCCATAATCAGGCTTTTCCCAACCAACTGTCTTGGGTTGACAGCACTGCCAGATCATTGACCCTGCCTGGGACCATGGTGTTGCCTAAGCCAGGTATTTAGTGGGCAAGAAACACTAAAAATGATACCCTCACACGGCAGGCTACCTGACCCGGGTAGTAAGAGTTTTTAACCTGGAAGATTTGTCTTCAGTGATGGGAATTATCTTGGGATCAAGGAGGTTACACACACCCACATGTCTGGCAGGTCTTCCCGCCTTTCCTGCTCAAAGTTTTTTCAGCCACGATGGCCTCCGCTGGGACTATTTATGGATGTTGGTATTGCGAGGCTAATTTCTCTAGGGACAACATGCCAGCAGGAAGGTTAACAGATGCAGGGTGACAAGCCTGGCATGGATTGCCCAATCATGACTTACTCCCAACACTAGAAAAACGATTCTCGCAGCTCCTTGGTCCTTCTATCGTGCAAGGGTAAGAAAAGTCCCTCCTTGCTTGGAGATGGTCTGCAATCGTTAAGGTCTTGATTCTGGGACCACAGACCACTGCCCACAACAAAAGTCTTCTTTTCATTCCCCAAAGGCTTCTTTTTGTTTCCCTCTGGGACCCGAGAGAATACTGCGGGACCGGATGTTTGTTTTTCTCTCCCGAGGATGGCCTTTGTCACAGCACAGCCTCTTCAGCCACCTGTGCAGTTCGCTGGCTAACCAGAGTGTCATGGACTGCACTCACTGGTGTTTGGCTGTGCCTGTGCCAAGTCCAAGGGTTTCTTTCTGAAGAACCTTGTGAAAGCCCTTCAGGGATGCCAAAGCAACTTTTGACCCACCACTAACAGGTAGGGCTACGGGATTTGGATAAGTGTGAATGCAGACCCTGGCTGGTGGCTGCTGTGTTTTTCCCGATCTTCTGAAGAGATTTCATGACGGCAGGGAAATTGTTTCCCCGAGTGCAATTACAACTGGAACCCAACTGAAACATGACCATCTGGTGGTTTTGAATATTTTGTACAAGCTCTCTCTGCTCAATGTGGAAGCTCTTTCTGAACGCTAGCCAAAAAACTGGTCGTGGTTGACTAAAGACCCACTGAAAAATGAGTAAAGAGGGTTTTCAGCAATAAAAAAAAAAAATCCCTTGCTTCAAGGAATGGCACTTGCAGGTATGGCAAAGGACCAGGTTAGGTCCTGTGCCTATAGCAGTGCGACACAGACCCGCCGCGGGATGTTTTTCCCGGAAACAGCCTTGCAGCCTTGAACAGATCCACCCATCACAGCTGCAACCGTCACGAGGTTTGCACGACAACTTTTCAGGTCGCAATGTCGTTGGGCCACAAGAACATACTCAATTGCATTTGGTGATCGCTTCTGCACCTAAGCACATCCAGTTTCTTCAGAGCAAAGTGAATCTTTCCTTGATGTTACCATTTCTATTTGAACAATAATGCACACAATACAGCGAGCTACTCGGCGGGGCCCATCTTTGCTTCGTCTGCCATTACCGCAAACATCTTTGAATTTCCCTTTACTTCTTGAATAATTTGTGCTATGACCTCTGTGGAGCACTTTTAATTGATTCCATTCTGTATGGTCCAATTTTGACCATCTACAACCGTTGTTCAAACCAATTATTAGTGCCCCACCTGGGAGTGTAACTACGTCCTGGTTGACTCCGCTGGCCCACCACCCACTTAAGTGGGGAAAAAAATATATGAGAACAAAAAAATAAAAGATTTAGAAAATATGTAAGTACTGGTTGGAAACTGAATGACAATGCTTATAATATATTATTCCTAATTTATAATATATTAACTCTTTACTGTCTCACTTTGTTAATTATTATAACAATTCACAAGTATCTCTTAATATTAAGTCTTCCTTCCCCTTCCTGGGCGATACGCACGCGAAATGCTCAAGTCCGTCATCCTAATAAGTTTTACTATCTCTGGTAAACTTCAGTCGCCCTGTTAACCCCTTAACGATACGCACATGTAATGCTCCAAGTCCCCGTTTAATCCTAACATATGTATCCGTAGTTCTATCCCCACTTCCAACCTGTTTCCCTTCCTCACTTATTTTTCTATTTCCTTCTTTCTCCTTGTTTTCCTCACACGGCTGGCTGTGAACATGTTGTGGTTTGCCCCCTCTGCTTTAATTTTGTGCGCGCTGGCCCACCTGGTCCGCCAACAGCATCCTACCTTGGGACCCTTTACCTAAGGGCGAGAATAATTCACCTCCCCACAGGCGACTTGAACTTCAAATTGAAACGTCCGAGCTTGCTTTTCTAATTTTCCTAAACCCTAGAATCCCGTTCTCACCTCGTTTTTCGCTACGGTGTCACCACCTAATTACTACTGGCTTAAAATATAAGCCTAAACCATGTTTCAGGATGAGGGCGTGGAGGGAACATTCCTCGTTTTCAGCTTTTATTGATACTCATAGTGTTATTTTTCATCTTGTATTATTTTCAGCTCTGCAGGAAAGGGTCCAAACTTTTTCAGCGGCCCCCCCCCCCTGCATACATTCCATGGAAGTTTTCTTGGGTTGTGTCATTCGTCCCCTTTTTTGGTCTGGCTGTCCCATTCCGTTTTCACTGGTGGCCACGAAGAATTGCCCTGTTTGGCTAGAAAGGCAGTAACCAAAATAAATGCGGCATAATACTCCCCTTCTTTCCCTGACGTCAGCCACAACTCTACTAAGCAGCCTTGTAGCTGCTCAGCTTACACCACCATCAACTTTGGCCTTGCTTTAAGCCGCGTCACACCGACAACCCTTTACCGTCAATATTCAGCAATGGCACAATTGCAAGGGCCAATGCAAAGGGCCATGCAAGTCAATGCAAGGGGCCATGCAAGGGCCCAGCAAGGGCAATGCAAGGGCCATGCAGGGCATGCAAGGGCAAAACCTTGCCGTGTTTTTGTCATCACGGACTTTCACAGAGGTACGAAGTTTTTTAATGGCAATTTCTTATCGATCTAAGAAGCGTCCTTTGGAAAATTAGGGATAAATAGGGAGAAACGGTTTCACAAAATAGGGTGGTGAATGATTGAAATGGGATTCTTTGTAATGGAGTTGGCGTCAGACACAAAACACAAACATTCACACATCAAAGTGAACAACAATTAAATTTGTTCCCCATTTTCGTACCCCCTAAAAATTTTCAGTTTTTTAATAGACGTCAAACAAAGAAATAAAAAACCATCCCCTAACACCGTGAAAATTTTTCTAAGTGTATTCCATCCTTCAAAATGCTTAAGAAAACTGTACAAGACTGTACACAAGACTTCACACATTCGTCCTTGGTATCGGTTCTTGCCCACTATGTAGCTATTTATTTCAGCTTCTGAATATTGAGTTAGAGCGTGCATTAAAAATGAATTGTCAAATATATGCCGTTGGTGGAAGAATTTTCCGGGAATTTTTCAGCCGAGAAACACCTACCATGTGGGTCTTTGACTCAAAATTCAGCAATTTTTAAGCCAAGTTTTTTGACCCGGCAATTGTCTTCCCTGCTGAAAATTGGCCGGAAAAAGTGCTCGTGTGACCGCGGCTTAACCGCTTCGATTTCCAATAATCTGGCGCACCGCAGAGATACCACTACACCCGTCAGGCCGTCAACCACTTATTTTTAAGGCACAGCAAGATGACCACTACAAAACCCGTCAAGGGCCCGCCGCACACTTACTTTTTAAGCACAGCAGAGATGACACTACACCCGTCCAAGGCCCGTCCACACTTACTTTTAGCACAGCAGAGATGACACCTAACAACCCTCAAGGCGCCGTCCAACACTTACTTTTTTAAGCACAGCAGAGTATGACTACACCCGTCAAGGCCGTCCAACACTTACTTTTAAAGCACTGACACTCTGACAGAACTTCATAGGCGCGGTAAAGCAAACCCTCCATCTATGGACGATTGCACATATGAAAAAAAATCTAAATAATTAACTTTTTAACCGGTTTTGAGATTTTATGGAGGAGGGAAAAAATGCCTTGCAGCGCATCGCTCCGCCGCCAACTACTTTGAACTTGTACGTAGCTAACTACACCTCAAGTCACAATTCAAAGTGTGCTTGAAAACTTGTGGTTGCCTTGTGCAAAAAAACCGTGTTTGAGAAAACCCCTTTTCAGTAGACGTCCTAACTGGCCCTGTCTTCACCAACCTGCTGACTTGTTAGTTTTGTAGACATGTACAGGCAGCGGCAATCTCCCCGTCCCGCCTCCTCTGCTTGCCTTACAGCTACAGAAGGAAATTAACTCTTCCTGCCCCTCCTCTAGCCTGCCTAGGCTCACTACATTTGTCTTGGGCCACCTGCTTTTTGGGTTAAAGATTCTTATAGCCATATGCTATCCACCACCAGATGTCAACAGGCCATTAAAACCTGTGCGCTCTCTCTCTTTCTCTCTCGCCACGACATCTGCTTGACTGCCCGTGTGTGCTGGCCTGCCCTGGCACTTCTCCCAAACCTCAGCGCCTTTTTTGGTGCAGCCAAAGCCCTGAGTTGCCAGGTAGTGAAAGTAGTTGTCACAACTGGCGTTACGGTGGCACCCGTTGACTGGTGGCCCGAAACTTTGCCGAGTGGTCCGTTAATGCCTGATAGGAACGGAACCGACCTGGGATAAGTTGAAGCTTTCCGTAAGAGACTATCAATTCTTTGTAATTAACAAGATAAAAAAATGTGTTTTTTGGCCCCGCCCCGGTCGGGGCCTATTTCCTAATTTTGACAAAAAAAAAAAATAAAGTTGATATCTGGGCTATGCTAAACATCCGGGCTAAACAGCCCCCAATCCCAGGCCTGACTACGCCCCTGCGAATCTGAAGTATCATCAAAGACACTCTTGACAAAAGCATACCTCACTCGGATCCCCCTCTAACATGCAATTCTGTATCCACCGACGGTGGCGACGCCGTGCGGCAGGTGTTTACCAGTTCCTCTGGCCCATTTCACTTGTGCTGCATAGGACTATCATAGAGACTATGGGTTTTATCAGATATATTATACAATTATATATTATAATAATTTAATATAATATAATAGATATATATATATATATATATAATATTATATATATTATATATATTATATATTTGGATACCTCTTTGTAAAATGTTTGTTCTAAAATATTATCAAATAAAAACAGTAAAACACACTAATAAATGCCATTAAGAGACTCCATTTCCATTGATATATTTCGTTTACTGATAAATGATTACCACCATGCAATAAATTTAAGCTAAACTAAATAAATACCATCATCAATCAAGTAATTTTCCCCGCTTATGATGTTAATTTATTTAGTAACGCTAATATATGCATGGTGGTAATTTCATTTATCAGAAAACGAAATATAGCAATGGAAAGCTATGAAAATCCGCTTCTATTGATATTCTCCCCATGTTAATGTTGTCTCACAAATCTTAAATGGCGAAGGATTTTACAATGAATATTAAGTTCATGCATAACTTTCTTCAGGTCTCTCTTAATTGGCATTTCTTTAGTGTGTTTTTTTACTGTTTTTTATTGATAATATTAATAGAACAAGACATTTATGAAAGATAACAATCTTTCATTTATACTGTTAAACCAAGGAAGGGGAACTGGGATGATGTTCGAAACATTTTTTTTTTACCTTTGCCGATCGGCCTCCCACTGGCCATGGGCGGGTTAGTTTCGTGAAGGGTGGCGGGGTGGCAACCCATACATAAAGAAGTTGGCCCACAGCGAGGATGTAACCATCCAGCACCCCGTAATGTCATGAAACGTCAAGTGGATGCCTCCTCAATACGAGCAAGAAAAGTATTACGATATGACCATTTACATCCGCTGGTGGCCACTTCTTTATTTTACGGTGTTTGCCACCCGCCACCCTTCACCAAACTCCGCCCCACGTCACACATCTCCTCGTAAACATCCACAATCCTTGAAATTTCTTCCACTGGCCCTCTCTTGCCTTGTGTAGAATACAATAACTTTTTAATTTGCTCCGTTGTGTAGGTCTTTCTTGTCACCCATTATGAAAATATGAGAGTTATACTTTATGAAGATTTAGGATTCCGTCCTAGGATTCCGTCCTAACCCCTGCGTCCTAAGGTTCGAGGAAAGTCCTAGACGCGTCCTAGGACGGCGGCTAGGCCGAAGCGCTGAGCGCTACATTTAGCAGGAGTCCCAATTTGGATTTCCATGAATATCACTCTAAGGAGTCATCAGAAAAGGTAATAAAAAATATCAAAAACACAATGATTTAATATTTCTATGATAATTGCCGAAGACTACAACCGAATATTTCATCTATAAGAATATTGTACCAGATATGCAACGTTACCGTTCAAAAGACCAAACAGTGACATTGTCTTTCGCTCTATCGACGAGAAAAAATAATATTTTTTTCAGGACAAGATTTTCATCCTTGGCCACTCTTTCAGCAAGGAAAATATCCTATTTCCCTGCGAGGGAATTTTCCCAGCCGAGATGATCGGCGAGAGATTACGTCAAGGACTGCCGGTTTAATGGCGAGGATTCGCGGTCAGTTTTCAAGACACAGACTATTTTTTCCTGGGCCTACAATAGGTTTCTTTTCTAATGGAGATAAGGTTTATAATGGACCGAGAAGTTTTCGCCCGGTCGTTTTTCAGATACAACCGACTATTTTTTTCTTGGCTACAATAGGTGCTTGGGAAATACTGTGGAGCGTTCCTCCTTCCGGCTTTGACCTGAAATGACTTACCGCACCTGTTATTGTATGCTTATTTGATTCACATCTGATATACTCATGTTCCTGGCAATCCTAGTTTATATTATAACTAGCTCGCTGCTGATAAATGAACCCAAGGTTAATCGAATATTGTCAGATGATCTTCGAATGTATACAATGTTATTGAGTGGACAAAAAAATATACGTATGTATTGTGAGAAGTATTTTGTTCATCCGGAAAAATGATCACCCAGCTTATTTAAAAATAATGAGAACGTTTGCAGCTTTTCCTTATTTGGTTCTCTTTGCTTCGTTTCCTTGATACAGCAGAGGAGAGAGAGAGGAGGAGAAGAGAGAGGAGAGAGATGGAGAGAGAGAGAGAGAGGAGAGAGAGAAGGAGAGAGGAGGAGAGAGAAGAGACGAGAGAGGAGAGGGAGAGACGAGAGAGAGGAGAGAGAGAGAGGAGAGACGGCAGAGAGGAGAGAGAGGAGATTGCACCTAGGTGTTATTTAACAAAGTTATAGGTATAGTACCCAGCTGAATTACTTAATGCGGGATAAATAAAAAAGTGTACGTTAAAATTAGAGACCTTGCATAGGCGCCGATCACGTGCAGTTAGGACCTTTTGAGAAACCAGAGGCGGCAGAAAGCATTACCTTGTCTATACAAACTGTACCATAGACCCCTGTATACCTGCTGGGACTGTTCACGAGACAATGGTTTGAATTGCGCGGCTGCATAGGGGCCTGCGGGGCGCCCAGAAAGAAGATATAGAGGTCTATGGACTTATCATATAGACTGTTTATCAGTCTATATGATATACTGTAATCTTTCGTAAATGTTTGTTCATAATATTACCAAATAAAAAACAGTTAAAAACACGCTAAGAAATGCCATTACGCGACTAGAAGAAAATATGCATGAACTTAATATCACTTAACTCTTCGCCATTTAAAACTTGCGATGTCAACTTTTATCATGAAGGGTATCAATAGAAGCGCAATTGCAGTAGCTTTCCATTGCTATATTTCGTATCTGAAAATTATAAAACCATGCATAAATTAGCCGTTTAAATTAAATAAATAACATCATCTCAATCGGGTAAATTCCGATTGATGAGGTGATTTATTTGCTTAAATATTTCGTTTTTGATAAATGAATTAGTACCAGGTATGAATTAGCGTTTGACCAAATAAATAACCTCATTCAATCGGAAAATTACCCGATGAGATTTTATTGTCGTTTCTAGTTAGTTAACGCTAATTTATGCATGGTTCTAATTATTATTAGATAAACGAAACTTATAGCAATGGAAAGCTACTAAAATTGCGCTCTAATTGATACCATTCATGATAAAAGTGACTCGCAAAAAGTTTTAAATGGCGAAGAGTTTAAGGAATTATTAAGTCATGCATATTTCTCAGTCTCGTAATGGCATTTCTTTAGCGTGTTTTACTGTTTTTTATTGATAATATGTTATAGAACAAACATTTACGAAGATACAGTATATCATATATGCTGATAACCAGTCTATATGATCCGTATATATATATTATTATATTATATAATATATATATTGAATCCGAGCGGCCCTCCGACTTTTCAGCCCCTTGTGCGACTGGGCGATAGTTCGGTGCGCACTCCAGGTATACAGTGGTATATGGACTGTACGTATATGCAAGGCACGTGGACGCGCCTCCTGTCCCAAGCTTGTGTCTACTGCACAGCGGTCGGCAACCTGCAGCTCTTTCAAGAGACCTGTGCGCTCCTGCCACCTGCTTAAAAAATGTCCAAATTATCATAAAAAAAAAGAAATAAAAGACTGACAAGTAGCCCAGTACAATAGTGTATATAGTGACTAGGTCCTTAGGTCTAGGAAGATGCGGGATGAATTCTTGTAGTATCATTACCATTATATTTATTATTATTATTATTATTATAGATGTGATTATTATCATTAGATTATTAAATGTTATTTGACTATTTGTATGTGGGTTATTCAACTCCCATAGGGTGTTATGGTGAAGGAACATTTTATTGCTTCGTAATTCCATTCTAATTACACTTGCGGCTCCATCAGCATGTGCACTGTTTTTTGCCAAGTTTGAAAGAAACTGGCTCTTCTCGAATTCTGGGTGCGACTATGGGTATGACAAACTACATAGGTGAGTTGTAAGCTAACATAGGTCACTTGCAGATCTGAGGGCCAGGCTTGGGGGTACGTACGTACATGGTGCATACACGTTTCCTACCGAACTGAACCTGAAAAAACACACCACACGCCTCTCTCTCTCTCTCTCTTCACTTAAAATCATTAAATATAAGCGAAAGTGTGTCTGTGTGTGTCCGCGATTAGGGTGCCGCCCCCCCGTGGCACAATCCCATCATATGGGCACAGTTTTGGATCAGCTCGACCAGGAGCAAATATAAGCCACTTATGAGATGATCCGATCCCTTTTTTTTTTTTTTTTTTAGCAGCCGATTTTTTTTTTTTTATCGAGAATTGTGAAAAAAATGTGGCGCTTGCGAGGAATTGAGGAAAACTTGATGTAGGGGGATGGGTAAAGGGTGGGGGTGATGGGTAATCGGTGTGGGGGATGGGTGAGTGAATGGGTGGGGGGTCAGGGTTGGGGGTGAGGGGGGGGGGGTGATGGGTAATGGCGTGAGTGAAGGGTGTGTGGGATGGTAAGGGTGAGTGAAAGGGTGGAGGGTGATGGGTAATGGGGGATCGTGAATGGGTGGGGGTGAAATGGTAAGGCGTTAATACATACATTTCTACATCCATGATTTTCAGGAAAGTTAGAAGGGGTATCTGGAGACGTCTGTGTTTTGGTGGGCCAAACACAGGTGGGCCTTCGGACCAACAAACACAGGTGGTGGCGAAGGCCCACCCAACAAGGTGGTGGGGCCAAGGCCACCAATAGCCCCTCCGAGGAGCTAGGCCAAAAAGTCCGACCGGAGGGCGGCTTGCGGCTCATACTAAATAAATGCAAAAAGACACCGTAAAATATGTACATAATGTCGTATAACCTCATAATAGTGTGCTTTAATTAAGAACATCGAGAAACTCCCGGGTATAATTTTCCAAGATTTATATGTAGAGTCCATTACTATAAATTATGCACTAACAGTGGAATAAAAAAAAAACAGGTGTATGCAGTAACAAGTGGAAGTGAGTAGGTGTAGAGTGCGGTATAATGTGTACCATGCATACCTAACTCTCAGGAGAATGGGTGGTAAATGTCTCTTCATCAATCGTTTGTATGACTGTCCTTTCCATTCTACTCAATTTATGTTCTTTATGGTATACTTAATTGAAAGTCAACTCGCCTACCACAGCCAGCAGCCATATTTACAACAGCATTGAAAACTTTAGAAAGGAAATATGAAATGTTGACACACAGATATACGTAAGTACCATTATACATAAATAAATGTATACCGTCTGTCGTATATATATTGTAATTGTATATTGTTTTCGTATAATTATTTTGTCGTATATTATATCTACATTGCCCCCTTCTGTCTTGGCAAAACCAAACAGTTTCGTACTGTGTAGGAAGCCCCAAGTGTAAAGATATGCTACGCATGCGATATGAAGATTAGCGTTAGCACATCTTTACCTTGGGGAAGCCTAAACATTTGTATCAAAATTCACACTGCGATAATTGGTTGCTGCGCCACCATCCCTTTTAGGCGATCAGCCTGGTGGGTTGGTCGGTATCAAATTAGGGCGAGAATGCTAATAGTGTTTTTTGGAAGGTATAAATGCCTAGAGTGTAGAGTTAGGAAAACATGTGGATAGCATTTTGCAGTGGCAGCTTTAGGGGAGTATGCCTATCTATCCCTAGGACCTATCTGCATTACGTTGCTGAAATGACAAAATCCTTCGGAAAAAAATCTGATGTACAAGAGCCTTCCAGCAGGTAAATTTCTCAGTGCAGAGTCCAGCAATAACCCTATTTGGGCGATACCTGTAGAATCAGACAATTGAGGTTACGGTTAACAAGGACACTCAGATTCCTGGAGCACGTCAGGGTTCAGCTCTAAAAGCAGGAGCCACAAAAGGTTACTACATAAACAGCAGAGTACCGCACGTGAATTCTTTGGACACCTAAGAGACATGGGCATGGTAAACCAATCCAAAAAACTCGATCATGCTGATCTCCAGCAGCCAAGAATAAATAACGATGAAGAAACAGTGTCGGCAGTCTCAGCCTCATTCAGCCTGGCAACCAATTCTCAGAGAAGCAAGACCTCATAAGCATTTCTACTGCTAAATCGGCACACAGAGACATTGCCTTGACCGATTAAAGCATGTGGTATTGGAGAGAAGAGTGTATGCACTTTCCGCAATGAGAGACCTGGAGAACGACCAAACACCAAAAAACTATTCCGATCCGATGAAAACTAACAAGATGAAGACATTCACTAAATATGTGTAAGAATTAAAGTATTGAAAACAATGTGGGAAGGATTAATTCTTGAAAGCTGACCGTCTCTGTTTGGCGCATCCTAGTGATGGCACACGGGCGCAATCTCAAGATGGAGGACATCCTCTCTCACCCCTGGGACACTACCCTGGGGCTCTCTCCTACCCAGACGGATTTACTCAGGAAAACAAAACAAAGCTTCCTTAGCACAAACCTTTGCAGAAGAATGTGACAGTAGCAGACCAACACTCCTACAAACATCCGGCTTCTGTGATCGATGGAATGAACTTAGTTCTAAGAGTACAGGTTATCAAGCTAAGTTTGGATGACATGCCACTACAATACTGTCTATGGCATTGCGTGAAGGAAGTATATTAAAAGTACCCGAAGGATGTTGTGTTGACACGTATCGAAAAGAATTTTATCAAGAACAGTGAGAATCGGCACGGGCGGTGAAGAGACGCGACAGGAGCTGCAGGGTATCACGAGCGCACAGATCGTGAGGCAATGGAGAAGTTTCATGACAGGAATAACTAACAAAACCAGTATGATTAGGCTTCATTGTCAGTGAATGGAGGAAGCCAGTGTACAGGGAGAAACTACATGAGAAGATTCTGTATACAACTGTAGATGACAAAGCTACAAAATTACATCACGGGGCATTGTGAAGAGAGTACCAGATCTCCAGTGCCAGCAGGAAGAAGCAGTGGGACGCCTACTTTTCCATGCTGCCATGCTGCTAGACAGGGTACCAGGCTGTTGTGATATGCCAGAGATACAGATGTCTTTATCATGTGTTGGCATGCCATGACAATTAGGGGCCCCGTTATTCCAGAAATGTCGGAAACTAGAACCAGAACTAGATTAGGTTTGAAATCGGGAAAGTCGCTGCCACTATCGGCATAGATGTCTGCAGAGCTCTTATTGGTATTATGCATACACTGGATGTGACACTACCAGGCTTTCGCCAGGTAAAGGGGAAAGGCAAGTGCTCTAAAAATTCGTGACCAACAACAGTGGCAATTCAGAAACAATTTACACAGGTGGGCAGGAATGGGAACTCTCCTCAGAACTGATGGACAAACTAGAGTGTTTCACATGTCCCTCTATGTCCCCAAAGCAGCATTCCCTAAGGTCAATATCTCAAGGTACACTTGTTCTGTGTTAAGAAAGGTGAGATAGAGGAGTCCTCAGCTTCCACCCTGCAGGACTGCTAGTCAAAAACATGACAAAGGGCAAAAACTACCAGGTGGACTATGGAGAAGATGTCTTGAGCAAGACCCAGGGTACCAAGTCCATGGAGAGGGTGGGGAAAAATGACATGGATGTAGCTGAGGAATAATTGGTAGTGGATTGGATGGCATTGGCGCCAGCACCTAGAGGCTATCTTGGCCCCTACTGGCCTGCAAATGTTCAAGGGATGTGTACACTGCCAAAAGTTGTGTCTGTCTGGCAAATGGACTTAAGTGCATGATATGGTGTAAACTGTCAGACTGCGAGAATCGTTCATCAGATGATGAGGAGAGCACGGACGAAGACGACGATGTGATGATTAATTTTTTTTTTTTTTTTTTTCATAAAAGGTGTGTTCATGTTTTAGGTTAAATTAGGTAGTTATGTACATATATACATATAACATATGTACATACATCTGTAATAAATATTATCCGATGAATTGGTATATGTAGTTAAAAGCGGATTCTAAATACATTTTATATTGATCTATTCCCGATTTAACACGTTTAGAAAATTGCCCTAGGGCAGGGAAAAGGGTTCTTCCCCTAGAGGAAAAGCCGATTTGGGGGACAAATATCGAGCTAGGGAACAAATAAGCATTACGTTGGAATCACCAGGAAAAGCTCTACATGATAGGCCCATAAAACGAAATTTAAAAATTTCATATTTATTGGGTGTATTGGCGGCCATTTTGGAAAAAGGGAGATAAACTCATATAAAGCTGCCAACCCCACAATGCTATCACATGTTTTTAACTCTAGGCATTATAACCTTCTCAAAAAACACTCTTAGCATTCTCGCCCTAATTTGATACCGGTGAGCAAAATTTCGGACCGGGGTGACCGACTATTTTTCTTTCTCATGTGAATAAACATGGTTTCTTCGGGACATTGATTTGATATATTATAAATTCAAATGGAAAAGGAAAACAAATATGACAGCAATCATTCTCAAGATTGTCCCTGGGACCGTGTTCACCCGGGTGGTGGTGGGCTCACTGCCCTCCTCGGGAAGCGTGTGGCACGACGCCTGGACAACGCCTGAGGGGTCCGAGGCCCTGCAATGCTATGGGAGGGCATGGGCATCCATGCCACTACGGCCTGGCAGCATCGGGAGCTCATGGCTAACTGGTGGTGGCTGGGCCCTCGCGCCCCGCCCCGCCTCAGGAGCCGATGGAGGCTGCGCGGCGCTGGCTCACCGGGACTGGTTGGAACCTTCCTTGGCGAGCTCCCGCAGGACAAAGCAGCTCTTGCCTGTATTGGAGGAGCAGATCGTCAAAGCTCAACACGAGCACGAGATGTTCACAACTAATCTGACAGGGTTGCAGTGTGGTCTATGCTGAATTTTTGTGTTTTTTGGTGTGGTGCAGTGGTCGAAAAGCTAGACGAAAAAGTCATTTCCGTTGAGGAAACAGTTGTGGAAAGAATAGACAATGTCAGAAGGAAGCCGATTCTTCTGGAGTAAATGGTCAGGTATCGAGCGATTTTGTCTGTGCCTCCAGTAGATGAGAGGTCCAGGTGTGTCACTGTACACATGGCATCACGCAGTGCGGGGAGGCGAAGGACTCAGAACAATCATGACAAGGATTCAAATGGATATTCTGGCCTTTCCAGGACGCCTCAATGCAGTCAAACAAGACGAAGAGGCAAGTCACAGAAAGGAAAGATTATCCCCAAAAAAGTGCAAGAAACGGCGGAAGAAGACTCCCACTGAAGATGAGGAGACACAGTTAACGAGTCCGGCGAGTGGCACACTGCGCAACACTCGGAAAAAGTGCCAAAAGACGTGTGGGAATTTGTGTCATACTATTATCTGAGTTCTACCTAACATCAAAACCCATATATCCCTGCCCGACTCCATACCCTAGCTAATACTAACCAAAACTAGAATACTTATCGGTGGATAGTGGGTGAAAACGGCTGTCGGTATTGTATTATACTGCAATGGTCTGTGATGATGTGGTCGCCCCGTGATAAGGCGGCCCGTGCATACAGAAGCGGAGGGTTGGAGGCGAGTGTTTCGTTAGGTCGTCAGAAGGGCTTCACACCAGTACGACGCACAGGCTATCATCAGTGTGTGATTCTAACACAGGGTCCTATTGTTTACACTATGTACAAATTAAAGGAGTACAACATCTCTTCATATTAATCAGAGAAGAGATATAACTCGGACGGAGGGTCGGGTGTACTGTCCTTGTACTTATAAGTCCATGAGCCAGGCCAGATATCGGTACCACCTGGGGTGTGACTAAACACGAAATGGTACTTAAACTGTTTATAGAGTAGTGACGTAAATACATTAAGATATGATAGCCCTTCCGGCACCGGTAGCTTAGTCTGATGTTTGATGCAAATGGGGGTGCTACCCATACAAAAAAGATTTTCAGGCTTGGAAGATCGGGGTTTTCCTATTTCTTTAAAACAATCTCACGATCGTCTGGCGACACTTGGACACCTATGTAGAATTTGATTCTCTACCAGAGTTGTTCCTAGGTTTTTTCAAATTTCATCATATTTTGGGATTACCTAAAAAAAAAAGAAATTTTGGGTATTCCCATAAATCTGGAATAAATCCCTAAATATGAGGAGAAATTGAAAATATATCTAATAGCTCTTGTTAGCGAATTTGATTACTCTACAAGAGTTATTCCGATGTATATTTCAAGTGTCCCCATATTTAAGGGGTTTATTTCATATTTGGTGATTTTTTGTGATATTTTGGGGATAAATTTATTATGGAAGGCGCAAACATATGTTAGAAGGTTTTTTCCATGTAAATGTGTTTGTTTGTTTGTCATGTAATGTTAATGGTGATATTTTTTTTTGCAGGTGTGGGGGGACTGTCTGACGGAGATGCAACATTCAGCGAGGAAGAGAGCAACGGAGCGACTGTATCATCCACTGCTCTGAGATGACAGCGATGCTTGGTGTCACCACAGGATTTTGGACTCCTGGAACAACATTGCTCAGGGCTGCAGAGATCAGGCAGCATGATCCAGTCCTGGAAGCAGCCAAGGCTTGAAGAAGGAGGAATACCACAATACATTAATCACCGTTAAAGGTCGTAGTCTCTTTACAATTTGAAGAAGTCAATGGATTCTAGCCTGCCGAATGGGTGTCAAGATAAGAATCAGCAACGTCCGCCCCAGAGGAGGGCATCAAGGGATGCCCCTAGTACTAGGCAGGGTGTATGCCAAAGTTATGTTCTCTTCTGCGAGAAGTCAAGCAAAGTTACATGAAAAGCCGCAAAGGAAAGGGAGGCCCACTCATCCAGGTGTTGAGCTACGAGCAAGATGAGAAGATCCGCAGAGCAGAGCAACAAGGAACTCAACCAGAGAATCCGTGGTTTTACTTAGCAGAGACTTGTTGCTGCAGAGGTCCCTACCACAAGTCGTGCTACAAACCTTCACAAAAGATGATTCCCAGCGGCCGCCAGGTATGGTGCAGCGTGAAAATCAGGAAGAAAGCGAGGGAGGCACGCTACGAAGGAGGCTGAGATAGAAGCCCTCGAGGAACTCCTTAGTGTATATAAGGGACTGAAAATTCTTCCCCAACCCAGAGGGTTGCATATGATAAACCTCACATCTAGGCTTGAGCGATCCATGATGTCCCGTGGTATTATCCACTGAAAAACCAGCGACAAAAGAAAATGTTCGCCGAAAGATTGAAACCGAGTTTGGGAACATACGCTTTGTCACAGATGAGAAAGGAAAGCTTCTAATCTATCCAACGCAGCTCTCAATGGACGACCTTGCCGACAAGCACACAAAATGACAAAAGAATCTGCAAGAAGCAAGAGCAGCTAACTCTGAAGATATCTTAAACCAAGCAGGAATGCAGCTGAGGAATGAGCTCAATAAGCAAGATGTGAGTCAGCCATTGGCCTCCCGATACAGATCAGAATGTTATTCCGCCAGCAGTCACTAAATTCCTGCACAACATGATGACAGGAGGTGTGAGTGTCAAACTCCCTCTGAACAGAAGCTCAACGTCTTGCCACATCTCGGCAGTGACTTGGTCTTGCTGTTACCAGTGGCAAGACAAAGCAACCCAAGCACGTACTGCTGTCCAATGCGTAAAGTGTTTGACAGGAACACAGAACTGATCCGACTCTGGATCGTCTTGGCACTGTGTGGCTACTCAATGTTTGAGGGAGATCGATACAGCCCTTTGTATCCAGAAGCTGGAATGTTCAAAGGATGACATTCCACTGCCAGCAAAAACATCTACCATGGTGTGTTCACAACCCTGGCCTGGGATAACATCGGGACCGACTTGAAGAGGGGGGGGACACTAAGTGGAGCAAGGTACTTCCAAAGAAGTCAATGCATGTGCTGTCCAGTTCCAGGTTGAGGCTCTGTGCCAGAGAAGGTCCCCGCCAGAGATTACCAAGTCCAAGATAAGAAGGCATCACTTCTGACCGCATCAATTCTGCCAATATACAATTGTTGGGAGGCGGGGCCGGGCCACCCAGGATTGAGACTGCGTATGTTGACACTCCAAAGAGGTCCAGGATTCAAAGACCAAGAACCATATGTTCTTACGCTGAATGTCAGACCTGAGAACCAGTCCAACAGCAGTTGGACGGGGTTCAACCATCAAAATCCGCAGAGACATGCAGTGGTCCAGACACTGTAAGCTACCTGCCCACTATCAATGCTCCGGCAAACAGAAATTGTCCACGTAATGAAAGTCTTGGAGCAAACCATGCCATCAGCAAGTCCTACAGCTTAACAAGATTGTGTGCGTGTTTGATCAAGCACTCTATGCCAAAGCTGCCGAGGTTTGTGGAAACAGAGAAGTTCAGAACATTATCATCAGGATGGGCGTTTCCAACACAATCTGCAATCTCCTCTCCACCATAGGGATAGAGTTTTCAGGGGATGCAGGTCTTAGAGATCTGTGTGTGGAATCAGGTGGTCAGCGCAGAAGGATCAGTGTCAGGGTTTGGATGGACGGAGGTTACAACAGAGCAGTGAGACTGCACAAGCTCGTGTATGAAGCACTGATGAGGCTTGGCATGGAAAGGCTTCCTTTCAATGGCCTAGAAGAAAACCATTCAAGGGACATACACCATTCTGGATGGAACACTGAAGAACATCAACAGCTTCCACAGCAATGTGTCCAGGGAAACCTTTCACAGAGCTGATGGAGAGTGAATCATGCACAATATCCTTTGAAGACTCTTCCAAGTTATCTTGAAGACCCTTAAGAGGATGAACACAACCTCTCAGCATTCTGGATGTCATAATGGACATGTTGAGATCATGCTGGACCTGTTTCGAGCCTCAGAGAAGCAACTGGATGCTTCACCTAGGAGCAATCCGACAGATGATACCGTGGTGTTTTGCCTATGACAAGGTGAACTATGCCCGATTCCTGACCAACTACTATGCCCATGAGTCTCGAATGCCCATTGAACACCCAGAGGTCCATGAAACTTCATGCAAGGTGGTTTTCGTCCAGATCGGTACAAGAATCCCTTGGACGGATTCCTTGTGGACCAGGACCATCGAAGAGCGATCAACAAAGGACACCCAGACAACCAGGGGCACAAAAAGGCTTCAGCCTGAAAGGTGAGCTAGTCGCCAGAGTACTTACCTGACATCGAGTATCGCAGGCCGATAACTTGCGGCAGCTCAGGCCATGGTAGTAGGCCAAAAGTATAATGACTTCAGCCACCCAGACCTTACAGATGCCCAGGGATTAGAAGAGATGAGGCATTTCCCCAATCTTTAGTTCAACTGATGGAGGACCAGCTGGTTGAAACCCTCGTTAAACGCCAGAGAAAGGAGATCTTGTTAGTTTGTCAACTGCGATACAGCACACAGAAGTTGCCAAAGACCATCTAGGGGCCTACAGAATAGGAGAGGGTTGCATATCAAAGCCCATTCAAGGAGAAGCTCCTGGAGACCGATACGCTACCAACTATAAGTTTCATGACCGATGACCGAAGACGGAACTGAGAACGTTCACTAACATCAGAATGAAAGCCACGCTACAAGGCCATGCCAAGGAGTATCTTGAATGGCTGACATGAACCTATTTGTGCCAGATTGATCCTTGTGCTGGAAGAAACAGAAGCTCAAAATGACGTGATGGCTTGGCTCATCCCCTGGGGCATTTGCCATGGGCCACCTTGCCAGCGGTGATGGGTCTCTCCGCAAGACCCAACAAGGCGCCCTAGCAAGGGAGGTGGAGAGGAATGTTCTCCTGCAGAGGTGATCCCACGAGCCCTCTGCTACCATAATGATGGGTGAGCCTGTCCAGAAAAACTGAAGGGAAAACGGAACACACTTGTTCACGCTGCAGGACACAGCACTGAGTCACGTTTCATGAGGTGCTAAAGAGCAGGCGCATGATGTGGTTTGACGTATCTACAAGGAGACATCCATCAAAGAGCAGGAACGAGCCAACAGACGTGCAGGCCACAGGGATCCATTTAGAACATCAAACTGGGCACACACATACAGCAGTGGAGGAAAGTACTCGGTAGGTTCTCCACAAGGCAAGTCTCATCAAGTTCCTGGTTAGAAGAATGGAAAAAACCACAGGCACAGGGAGAAAGCTCGAGGCAAGGTTGCTGTATGTCACATGTGAGCAGCTCTGCCTTCAAGATCACCAAAGAGCAGTGGGAAGAGGCTCCTGATCTTAAGTAAGTCAAGAAGAAGCAGGACACACGCCTCCTTCTCATGCAACTTCATGCAGCAGAATCTGGGACAAGTCTGTCATAATCATGCAGAGGATACCAAGACGTCATGGTCCGTGTTTCTGGTCATGGCCACAAGACCCATCCCAACCTGTTCCAGAAGGCGGGACGAAGAACCGGACAAGATCCTGGATATCACCACACTGAGCCGTACACGGGACGGCAGCGTGTGCTGGATTCATTGATGGACGCATGCCTTTACAGGCTGTAAACCGCCAGTGCATCGTGGCCGGGGGAAGAGACGACACTCAAGCAGGTGAAGATGGACAAGGACATACCAGGATGCTTTCCACGAACTTGGGCGCTCATGGGAAGGTCTCCTCGGAAACTCTCCATTGAGAAGCTACAGGAAACTCACCCTGCCCTCCTGCCAGTGTACCTGCATCTACCACACAACGAATGTGCAAGGTGAACAAGCTTCGGTATGAGCTGTTTGGTGCGAGGGACGTGGAGAGGTGGAAGAGTCAAGTCAACTCCTATCCTTGTGAGGACTGCCTCTTCATTGCATAATGCACTAACGTGCAAATACCAGGCTGCGATCTGGAAGGAGGAAGGTCTGCAGAGCCAGCATTGTTGCGAACCCCAACAGACTGCGGCTGGATGACAGATGGGACGGCAAGCTTGCTGTCAACTGGATGCGAGGCACTCACCAGCACCAGATGCTGTTATGCAGTACTGTCCTGCAAGTTGTGTGTGCGGTCATGCGAACCCTAAGTGCACTTGCCTCAGCAATGGCCTGAAGTTGTACGACAGTGCAGTTACAGTGTGACATGCCAGACAATGGCTATTGAAGAAAGACACCGGTTATAGCACCAACAGTCAGGATTCCGAGGTAGTCTGACGTAGATGATATTCGAGGAGGATTATTAAATTGGCCATAATAGTAAGTACAACCCATGGCATATGCGTAGTGTTGTATTTACAGGGACTTGTATGAAAGTGTGACAATTACTATATTCATGTAGGACATTTTAGGCATTAATGTCCCCAAATTTTGACATTTTAAAAAACTTTCTCTGAAATTTTCGGTAGGGTGTGTTGTGTCTATTCAAGAAGTGATAACGACCAATAAGCTACCAGTGTGCAAGGGCTTATCATATCAAAACATAAAACTAGGACATGTAGCAACTAAAAAAAAACACCTAGAGAATTAGTCACCCCGGGTGGTGGGTGGTACCGATATCCCAAAAATTCGGGGGGGTCTTGGCTCATGGGGGACTATTAGACCAAGCACGTCTTATAACCAATTGAGGTTATCTCACGGGCGGGTCTGGGTTTTTTGTACTTTTATTGTAGACAAAGCAAGCAACGTATATTAGATTGATGTTATCCTCACGTGAGGTCTGGTGTGTACTGTACTTTTACTTGTAGACAAGCAAGCAACTATATTAGATTGATGTTATCCTCAAGGAGGGTTGGGTTTTATTGTTATTTGTACTGTTCCTCTGAGGTGGCGACGAGCCGGCTACCGGGTCCTAAGAACACGTATTTTTATTCCCTATGGACTAGGAATCTATGGGACGAATAGCCAATGACCGCGCTCCAAATCAAGGTGCTAATTATTGAAGTGCAATGCTTATTAACCACTGGGAATATTAATTTATCCTATCCCAGTACTAATCATTTACTTAAATTACCTTAATTATTACCCATTACCATTATAAATATATATATACATCCCTATACACCCCTATCACGAGCGGAAAATACTTCACTCACATGGGGGGGGGGGGAAACAAAACCACCACTCTACCAATTATGAGAGGGTGGTTTATGGATAATTTCCACAGGAAGTAAAATCCGAGGAGGTGCCTGAAGGAAGTGCCGAAGAAAGTGCCAAGAAAGAAGACACTAAGGGCATGTAGGCAAGCATCGCACCTGCCAAGAAGCGTGTCAAGGCTCGGCGTAAAGCAGCCTCACGGGACGATTCCCGCGTCAAGGTGAGGCAGTCGTGGAAGGAAGACTCGGTGAAGATGTTGCTGGCCGTGGCACCGGGCAAACGGCAGCACGTCATCGGGCCGGGGGGGGACACTGTCCAAAAACTGCGGAAGGACTTCCCCAACGTGTGCGTGACGGTTCCCCTGCCCCAGGATCGCACCTCCAAGCACGATCGCACCTCGAGTGCCCAAAGAGCCAGGTGGTCGCCGCCGCCAAGGACATCACCGGCCGCCTGGAGGTTATCGAGGCACAGTTACGTGAGGCAGCCGAGCGCCGCAAGAAGAACAGAGTAAAAGTGGTGGTGGATGTGGCACCCAACACGCGGCACCACCTGGTGGGCCCCGGGGGCGAGGAGCTCATCAGGCTGGCTCAGAAATACCCCAGTGTGAGGGTATCGGTGCCCCCCCCCGCCACCAACACTCACTCCCGTAGCGTGAGAGTCGTGGGCCCGCCCGCCGAGGTTGCCGCCGTGGAGGCCCGCTTGCAGGCGGTGGAGCGGAAGCGACACTTCTTGAGAGAATGGCGACAACAGCACCGCCAATATCGAAAGGCGGCGGCCAAGGAGTGAGGTGGTTGCCTCATTTGATCACTTAATTGATCAATCAATCGTTTACGCTCTCAGGATCATTTATATCCATCCTTTCTTCGTTTTTTTCATCTTTTGTATCCTCAACATTTTAAGTTATTGCTGTACACTAAAATATATCTATAATCAATGATAATTAATTAATAATCTGAATTGTTTTTTTTCTACATTTTGTCATCAACGTAAACACTTCCAACTAAAGTTTTCCTTTGGCGTGTTTTCAACATCTCAGGATTCCGGGAGAAAAGTTTTTTGCCCCGGGTTCCTGGCACTTACCGGGGCCGGTTGTATAGTCCAGGGCAGAGATGCTCGAAAGAGTTACGGGCCCGTAAGTATTACCCTAAGGGACTTTTACCTCGTAGCGCCTCTAAGGGAGATGCTCAAACCGTTTTCTCACTTGCTACGGGACCGCGAGGCTAAGGGTGGTCGGGAGCACCCTTAACTCCCTAAGGGAGTGAAATTTGAAGCGGCTAGAGATCAACAAACAATAAATTACAAGTTGTATCACTATACTTTATGTTATTGTGTATATAGAGCCATTTCATGCTTGCCTGTTTGAAATGTGATGTGTTTATTGCTTCATTGACTCCATATATATCATATTTAACATACAATACCTATAGTACTTGTAATAAATTCATATCAGGGCAAACCTATATATTAAATATATATATCGGTCAACTTCTTGAATCAAAACGTATAGTTCATCATACAAGTTTGGCCGCTATAATGATCCGGTGGTGGTGGTGGTATCAAAGTCTGACGTACTAGTACACAACGCACGTATACACACAAGCAAGGATATTATAAAGTTATACTATCCTTGCACACAAGTGTCACGTGTGTCAAAGTGAGGTGTTAGCCCCCCGTGTGTCTTGTCTGACCTAAAGAGCGAACGCGCAAGTTCTCGTCCACTATAACAGAGTACCACCAGGGCCACGGATACGGCATATGTACGGCGCGGGCCAGCAGTGGTCTATAGATACTAATTCGGGCACGCGAGATCGAACCTATGATCAGCGCATCAAGGTATACCCTGGGTACGTCTTGAGAATCAGTGGGAGAATTACGCTGAAGCTATGTGCAGTATGTATATCAAATTCTGCGAATGAGTACCTGTATTGGAAATCGTATATTAGCAATACCAACCGGCAAAGCTATCGGTATTTGGATCGCGATCGAACAGAAAATAGTTTTTAGGTTTAGGTTAGGTTTGTTTGGTTGGTTTGGTTTTGGTTTTTTGGGTTTTGGTTAATTTTGGGGAAAAATTTAAAAAT
>JACEEZ010007538.1:0-13809 GCA_016584305.1 Chionoecetes opilio
GATAAAATCCTCCTTTTAGAATAATTTGCACCTATAAGTAGCTTACATTACATTAAGCTATTAAATAGAAGAGTAAGAGGTTATTTATTGTGATATAACGTATATTGCAAGCGTTTTCATAGTTTTCTTCTAAACTGTAGCGTTATTGTATATATACAAGTAGTTTTACTTATTGTATTGCTATAAACCCATAAAATGTAGTGTTTTCAATTATTTTAGATAGTTATCAGTGATATATAGCTGTTTTCCTACAAATTGAAGTATAAAATCCTCTTTTTATAATAATGTGCACGTATAAGTAGCTTACATTACATTAAGCTATTAAATAGAAGAGTAAGAGGTTATTTATTGTGATATAACGGTATATTGCAAGCGTTTTTCATAGTTTCTTCTAAACTGAAACGTTTTTGTAAATATACAAGTAGTTTTACTTATCATATTGCTATAAACCCTTAAATTATGTGTTTTTTCAATGATATTAGCTATTTATCGGTGATATATAGCTTGTTTTCCTACAAATTGAAGTATAAAATCCTCCTTTTAGAATAATTTGCACTATAAGTAGCTTACACTACATTAAGCTAATAAATAGAAGAGTAAGAGGTTATTTATTGTGATATAACGGTATATTGCAAGCGTTTTTCATAGTTTCTTGTAAACTGTAGCGTTATTGTACATATACAAGTAGTTTTACTTATTATATTGCTATAAACCCTTAAAATGTAGTGTTTTCAATGATTTTAGCTAGTTATCAGTGATATATAGCTGTTTTCCTACAAATTGATATATAAAATCCTCTTTTTAGAATAATTTGCACCTATAAGTAGCTTACATTACATTAAGCTATTAAATACATGAGTAAGAGGTTATTTATTGTGATATAACGGTATATTGCAAGCGTTTTTCATAGTTTCTTGTAAACTGTAGCGTTATTGTATATATACAATTAAATTTACTTACTATATTCTGTCAACTCATAAAATTGTAGTGTTTTCAATGATTTTAGCTAGTTATCATTGAAGAGGTTTTTTTTCTACAAATTGAAGTTTATTTCTTTATATCTGTAGCTAAATAGCTTTTTATATTTGCTACAACTATATTTTACAAACTTAATACTAAAAATATGTATTTATCATGAAATTTAGATATCAATTTTAATCTTAAAAACATTATTTTTTCAAGAATTTTTATGTATTTTTGAAATGCTAAATAATGTCGAAATTTGACATTATTCAACACTTTTACACAACTATATTTTACATTGTTATGAGCTAAAAATATGTATTTTTCATGAAATTTAGGTAGCAATTTTAATCTTAAAAACAACGTTTTTTCAAGTGTTTTAATGTATTTATGAAAGCCTAAAAAATGTCGAAATTTAACATTATTCAGCACTTTTACACAACTATATTATACAATATTATAAGCTTAAAATATGTATTTTTCATGTAATTTATGTATCAATTTTATTCTTAAAAACAACGTTTTTTCAAGTATTTTAATGTATTTTTGAAGGGCTAATTAATGTCGAAAATTGACATTATTCAGCCCTTTTTTTGACTGAGAAATTCAAAATGTGGAATTATAGTTGTTTTCGTTAGAAATTGCTATTTTAAACTACTGTAAGCTTATAATAGGAGTTTGAGACTCTATATTGGGGGTACAATTGTATATTATACGTGTTTTTCTAATTTTCCTTATTAATTGTAGTGTTATTCATTAATAGAAGGAATTTACGTTATGATAATGCTTTATACCCTCAAAATGTGTTCTTTTCAATGATTTTAGCTAGTTATCGGTGATATATGCTGTTTTCCTACAAATTGAAGTATACAATCCTTTTTTTAGAATAATTTGCACCTATAAGGGAGCTTACATTACATTAAGCCCAATAAATAGAAGCGTAAGAGGTTTTTATTATGATATAAAGGTATATTGCAGCCGTTTTTCATACTTTCTTGTAAACTGTAGCGTTATTGTATATATACAAGTTTGTTTTTAAATTTTTCATATTGCTATAAACCCTTAAAATGTGTGTTTTCAATGATATTAGCTATTTATCGGTGATATATAGCTGTTTTTCCCCACAAATTGAAGTATAAAAACCTCTTTTTAGAATAATTTGCACCTATAAGTAGGTTACATTACATTAAACTATTAAATGAAGAGTAGAGGTTTATTTATTGTGATATAACGGTATATTGCCAGCGTTTTTCATAGTTTCTTCTAAACTGTAGCGTTATTTTTATATATACAAGTAGTTTACTTATTATATTGCTATAAACCCATAAAATTGTAGTTTTTTTTCAATATTTTAGCTATTTATCAGTGATATATAGCTGTTTTCCCCACAATTGAAGCAAAAATCTCTTTTTAGAATAATAGCCCTATATGCTCCCTTTCTTCTTACTTAACTAATAAAAAGAAGAGTAAAGGTTTTTATTGTGATATCGGTATATTGCAAGCCTTTTTTATAGTTTTCTTGTAAAATGTAGCTTATTGTTTTATATACAAATAGTTTAAATTTTCAATTTTCTATAAACCCTTTTAAAGTATGTTTTAAGATATTAGCATTTTTTCGGGGATTTAGCTTTTTCCTACAAATTGACGTATAAAATCCTCTTTTTTTGAAAAAATTTGCACCTATAAGTACTTACATTACGTAAAATAATATTAAAAGTAAGAGGTTATTTATTTGAAACGGTATATTGAACGTTTTTCATGTTTCTTGTAAACTGTGCGTTATTGTATATATACAATATTTAAATTATCTATTGCTATAAACCCTTAAATTTTGGTTTTCAATGATATTTGCTATTTATCGGGGATATATAGCTGTTTTCCTACAAATTGAATATAAAATCCCCTTTTTTGAATAATTTGCACCTATAATACTTACTTCATTAAAATAATAAAAGAGTAAGAGGGTTTTTTATTGGATATAAAGGTATATTGCAAGCTTTTTTATAGTTTCTTGTAAACGTAGCTTATTGTTATTACAATTTGTTTTTAAATTATCATATTGCTATAAAAACCCTTAAAATGTGTTTTTCAGTGAAATTTGCTATTTATCGTAAAAATAGCTGTTTTCCTACAATTAAGTATAAAATCCTCCCTTTTTTGAATAAATTTTCACCTATAATACTTAACTACATTAAGCTAATAAATAGAAAAGTAAAAGTTATTTATTGTGTATAACGTATATTGCAAGCGTTTTTTATAGTTTTTTGTAAAATGTAGCGTTATTGTACATATACTAGTTTTACTTATTATATTGCTTAAACCTTAAATGTAGTGTTTTCAATGTTTTTGCTAGTTTCAGTGAAGATTTTTTTTTTTTTACAATTGAAATATTTTCTTTTTATCTGTACTAAATAGTTTTTATTTGCTACAACTATATTTTACAAAATTAATGCTAAAATTGTATTTTTCATGAAATTTAGATATCAATTTTAATCTTAAAAAAAATGTTTTTTTTAAGTATTTTAATGTATTTTTGAAAGGGTAAAAAATTCGAAAATTTGACATTATTCACACTTTTACACAACTATTTTTACAAATTTTTTGAGCTAAAAAATTATTTTTTCATGAAAAATTTTGGTATCTATTTTAATCTAAAAAAAACTTTTTTCAGGTGTTTTTTAAAGTATTTTTTTAAAGCCTAAAAAAGTCGAAATTTTTACATTATTCAGCCCCTTTTTTTTACAGAGAAATTTAAAATTGGAAATTTTAGTTGTTTTCGTTAGAAATTGCTATTTTAAACTACTGTAAGCTTTTTAAAGGATTTGAGACTCTATATTGTGATAAAAATTTCATATTTTAAAGTGTTTTTCATAGTTTTTTTCTTAAATTTTATGTTTTTTATTTAAAAGAAGGAAATTTACCTTTGAAATGCTTTATACCCTCAAAATTTTCTTTTCAATAATTTTAGCTAGTTATCGGGGATATATAGCTTTTTTCCCACATTTAAAAAATACAAAACGTTTTTTTGAAAAATTTGGACATAAGTAGCTTACTTACTTTTGCTAAAAAATGAAAAGTAAGAGGTTTTTTTATTGGATATAAGGGTTTTTGCAAGCTTTTTCATAGTTTCTTTTAAACTGTAGCGTTATTGTATATTGCAAGTTTTTTTACTTATCAATTGCATAAACCCCTTAAATGTAGTTTTTTCAATGATATTAGCTATTTATCGGTGATATATCTGTTTTCCTACAAATTGAAGTATAAAATCCTCCTTTTAAATAATTTGCACCTATAAGTACTTACACTACATTAAACAATAAAAAGAAGAGTAAAAGGGTTTTTATTGTATATAACGGTATATTCAAGCTTTTTTTATAGTTTCTTGTAAACTGTACGTTTTGTAAAATACAAGTAGTTTTACTTATTTTTGTTATAACCCTTAAAAAGTGTGTTTTCAAAGATTTTGCTAGTTATCAGTGATAATAGCTTTTTTCCTACAAATTGAATATAAAATCCTCTTTTTTGAATAATTTGCACCTATGTACTTACATTACTTAAGCTATTTTAAAACAAAATAAAAAGGGTTATTTATTTGATATCGGGATATTGCAAGCGTTTTTTATAGTTTTTTTGTAAACTGTAGCGTTATTGTATATTCCCTGTTTAATTATCATTTCTTAAACCCTTAAAATGTAGTTTTTTCAAAATTTAGCTATTTATCGGTGATATATGCTGTTTTCCTACAAATTGAAATATAAAAACCTCTTTTTAGAATAATTTGCACCTATAAGTAGCTTACATTACATTTAAACTATTAAATAGAAAATAAGAGGTTATTTATTGTGATATAACGGGATATTGCAAAAGTTTTTTTATAGTTTCTTTTAAACGTAGCGTTATTGTATATAACAAGTATTTTTTTTCTTATTTTATTGCTTTAAAACCCTATAATGTATGTTTTCAATGTTTTTCTATTATCATGATATATAGCTTTTTTTCCTCAAATTGAATATAAAAACCTCTTTTTTGAATAAAATGCCCCATATGCACCTTGCTTACATTACATTAAACTAATAAATAGAAGAGTAGGAGGTTATTTATTGTGATTAAAGGTATTTGCAAGCATTTTTCATGTTTCTTGTAAACTGTAGGGGTATTGTATATATACAAGTGTTAACTTACAATTCTATAAAAACCCCTTTAAAAGTTGTTTTCAATGATATTAGCTATTTTTCGGTGATATATAGCTGTTTTTCCTACAAATTGAAGTATAAAATCCTCCTTTTAGAATAATTTTTCACCTATAATACTTACACTACATTAAGCTAATAAAAAGAAGATAAGAGGTATTTTTTTGTGATATAACGGTAATTGCAAGCGTTTTTCATAGTTTCTTGTAAACTGTGCGTTATTGTAATTCAATATTTACTTTTAATTGATATAAACCCTAAATTAGTGTTTTCAATGATTTTAGCTATTTCAGGGTATTAGCTGTTTTCCTACAAATTGATATATAAAAAACCTCTTTTAGAATAATTTCCCTAAAGTGCTTTTCTTACATTAACTATTAAAAACAAGAGTAAGAGGTTATTTATTTTTATAAAACGGTATTTTTCAAGCGTTTTTTTTTTATATTTCTTGTAAAATGTAGCGTTTTTTATTAACAAGTAAAATTTTCTTACAAATTTCTGTAAACTCATAAAGTAGTGTTTTTTAAAGATTTTAGCTATTTTTCATTGAAGAGTTTTTTTTTTTTTTACAAATTGAAATATTTTTTTTATATCTGTAGCTAAATGCTTTTTTTAATTATGCTACAACTTTTTTTTACAAAATTATACTAAAAAAATGTATTTATCATGAAAATTTGATATCAATTTTAAACCTAAAAATATTGTTTTTTCAAGAATTTTTATGTATTTTTTAAATGCTAAATAAAGTCGAAATTTGACTTATTCGCACTTTTACACAACTATATTTTTTATTGTTATGAGCTAAAAATATGTATTTTTCATAAATTTAGGTACAATTTTAATCTTAAGAACAACGTTTTTTTTAGTGTTTTAATATATTTTTGAAAGCCTAAAATATGTCGAATTAACATTTTTTCAGCACTTTTACACAAATAATTTTCAATTTATAAGCTTAAAATATTATTTTTTTATGTAAATTTTTTATCAATTTTATTCTTAAAAAAAAACGTTTTTTTTTAAGTTTTTTAATGTATTTTTGAAGGGCTAAAAATGTCGAAATTACTTATTCAGCCTTTTTTTTTTACTGAGAAATTTCAAAAAGTGGAAATTTAATTTTTTTTTTCGTTAGAAATTGCTATTTTAAACTACTGTAAACTTTTAATAGGAGTTTGAGACTCTATATTGTATAAAAATTTTATATTATACGTGTTTTTTCATATTTCTTCTTAATTGTAATGTTTATCATTAATAGAAGGGAATTTACCTTGTGTAAAGCTTTTTTACCCTCAAATTGTTCTTTTTAAAAATTTTTTCTAGTTATCGGTGATATTACTTTTTCCTACAAAATTAATATCTCGTTTTTTAGATAATTTGGCCTATAAGTAGCTTACATTACATTAAGCTATTAAATAGAAGGTAAGAGTTTTTTTTTGTGATTAACGGTATATTGCAAACGTTTTTCAAGTTTCTTCTAAACTGTAGCGTTATTGTTATATCAAGTATTTTTTCTTTTTTAATTGCTATAAACCCATAAAATGTGTGTTTTTTAATGATTTTACAAGTTTTTGTATATATAGCTGTTTTCCTACAAAAAAGAACATAAAATCTTTTTTTTGAATAATAATATGCCCTTATCCCTTGCTTCCTTACTTAACAATAAAATAGAAGGTAAAGGTTATTTATTGTGAATAACGGTTATTGCAATTTTTTTTCATAGTTTCTTGTTTAAAATGTAGCGTTATTGTATTATCGTAGTTTTTACTTATTTTTTGCTATAAAAACCCATAAAAAGTGTGTTTTCAAAGATTTTAGCTATTATCGTGATATAAGCGTTTTCCTACAAAATTTAATATAAAATCGTCTTTTTAGAATAATTTGCACCTATAAGTAGCCCACTTACATTAACTATAAAAAGAGAGTAAGAGGTTATCTATTTTATATAACGTATATTGCAAACGTTTTTCATAGTTTTTTTGTAAACTTAGCGTTATTGATATATAAATAGTTTTTTCTTATCATATTGCTAAAACCCTAAAATGTATATTTTCAATGATTTTACTAGTTATCAGTGAAGGTTTTTTTTTTCTACAAAATTGAAAATAATTTCTTTAATCAGTAGCAAAAAAGCTTTTTATATTTGCACACTAATTTTACAAAATTAATAGCTAAAATTGTATTTTTCATGAAATTTAATATAATTTTAACTTAAAACAAAGTTTTTTCTAGTATTTTAATGATTTTTAAAGGCTAAATAATGTCGAAATTTGGACATTTTCAGCATTTTTTCAAAAATATATTTTACAATGTTTTTGAGCTAAAAAAAATAATTTTTCTTGAAATTTAGGTCTCAATTTTTAAACTAAAAAAAAACGTTTTTTTTAAGGTTTTTTGTATTTTTGAAGGCCAAAAAAAAATTTTGAAATTTGACATTATTCAGCACTTTTACACACCTATATTTTACAATATTTTGAGCTTAAAATATGTATTTATAATGAAATTTATGTATCAATTTTATTCTTAAAAACAACGTTTTTTCAAGTGTTTTTAATGTATTTTTGAAGGCCAAAAATGTCGAAAATTGACATTATTCAGCCCTTTTTTTGATAGAGAAATTCAAAATGTGGAATTATAGTTGTTTTCGTTGGAAATTGCTATTTTTAAACTACTGTAAGCTTATAATAGGAGTTTGAGACTCTATATTGTGATAAAATTGTATATTATACGTGTTTTTCATAGTTTCTTCTTAATTGTAATGTTATATCATTAATAGAAGGAATTTTTCTTATGATAATGCTTTATACCCTCAAAATGTGTTCTTTTCAATAATTTTAGCTAGTTATCGGTGATATATAGCTGTTTTCCCTACAAATTGAAGTATACAATCGTTTTTTTGAATAATTTGGACCTATAGTAGCTTACATTACATTAAGCTAATAAATAGAAGAGTAAGAGTGTTATTTATTGTGATATAACGGTAATATTGCAAGCGTTTTTTCATAGTTTTCTTGTAAACTGTAGCGTTATTGTATATATACAAGGAGTTTTACTTATTGTATTGCTATAAACCCATAAAATGTAGTGTTTTCAATTATTTTAAATAGATATCAGTGATATATAGCTGTTTTCCTACAAATTGAAGTAGAAAATCCTCTTTTTAGAATAATTTGCACCTATAAGTAGCTTACATTACATTAAGCTATTAATAGAAGTAAGAGGTTATTTATTGTGATATAACGGTATATTGCAGCGTTTTTCATAGTTTCTTCTAAACTGTAACTTTTTTGTAAATATATAAGTAGTTTTACTTATCATATTGCTATAAACCCTTAAAATGTAGTTTTTTCAATGATATTAGCTATTTATCAGTGATATATAGCTGTTTTCCTACAAATTGAAGTATAAAATCCTCCTTTTAGAATAATTTGCACCTATAAGTAGCTTACACTACATTAAGCTAATAAATAGAAGAGTAAGAGGTTATTTATTGTGATATAACGGTATATTGCAAGCGTTTTTCATAGTTTCTTGTAAACTGTAGCGTTATTGTACATATACAAGTAGTTTTACTTATTATATTGCTATAAACCCTTAAAATGTAGTGTTTTCAATGATTTTAGCTAGT
The DNA here is from genome assembly GCA_016584305.1 of Chionoecetes opilio. Taxonomy (NCBI): domain Eukaryota; kingdom Metazoa; phylum Arthropoda; class Malacostraca; order Decapoda; family Majidae; genus Chionoecetes; species Chionoecetes opilio. Next base: position 8,776 of record JACEEZ010007538.1, read on the forward strand.
TATCAGTGATATATAGCTGTTTTTCCTACAAATTGATATATAAATCCTCTTTTTTATGAATATTTGCACCTATAGTAGCTTACATTACATTAAGCTATTAAATACAAGAGTAGAGGTTATTTATTGTGATATAACGGTATATTGCAAGCGTTTTTCATAGTTTTCCTTGTAAACTCTAGCGTAATTAAGTATATAACAATAATTTCTTACTATATGCTGTAAACTCTAAAAGGTAGTGTTTTCAATGATTTTAGCTAGTTTCATTGAAGATTTTTTTTTTTCTCACAATGAAGTATATTTCTTATATCTGTAGACTAATAGCTTTTTATATTTGCTACAATATATTTACAAAATTAATACCTAAAAATATGTAGTTACATGAATTTTAGATATCATTTTAATCTTAAAAACACCATTGTTTTTTGAATGAATTTTTATGTATTTTTTGAAATCCTAAATATGTCGAAATTTGACATTATTCAGCACTTTTACACAACTAGATTTACATTGTTATGATCTAATATGTATTTTCATGAATTTAGGTAGCCATTTTAATCTTAAACAAACGTTTTTTCAATGTTTTAATAGTATTTTTGAAAGCCTAAAAATTGTCGAAATTTAACATTAATTCAGCACTTTTACACAAAACTATATTATACAAGTATTATAAGCTTAAAATATGTTATTTTTTCATGTAAATTTTATGTATCATTTTTAGTATTAAAAACAACGTTTTTTCAATGTATTTTAATGTATTTTGACGGCTCAAAAATGTCGAAATTGACATTATGCGCCCTTTTTTTTTTTGACTGAGAAATTTCAAAATGTGGAATTATCGTTGTTTTCGTTAGACATTGCCTATTTTATTAAAACTACTGTAGCTTATAATAGGAGTTTGAGACTCTATATTGTGGTACATTGTATTCTTAGTACAGTTTTTTTCATACTTTCCTTAGTGTAATTGTAGTGTATGTATATATCATATACTAGAGGAGTTTACGTTATGCTAATGCGTTTATCATACCCTTCAACAATGTTGTTTTTTGTTTTTTCTACAATAATTTTTTAGCTTAGATTATCGGTGATATATAGCTGTTGTCCTACAAATTGAAGTATACTCCTTTTTTTTTAGACTATTTTCACCTATAAGATACATTTAGCTTACATACATTAAGCTAATAAATAGAGAGTAAGAGGTTATTTATTTATGATTCAAGGTATAATTGGCAGCCGTTTTTTCATACTTTCTTGTAAACTGTAGCGTTATTGTATTATACAAAGTAGTTTCAGTTATCTTTGCTATCACCCTTAAAATGTAGTTTTTCAATGATATTAGCTATTTATCGTGTGATTATAGCTGTTTTCTTACAAATTGAAAGTATAAAATTCCTCTTTTAGAAGGAATTTGCACCTTATTAGGTTACATTACATTAAGCTATTAATAACGAAGAGTAAGAGGTTATTATTGTGATAGTAACGGGTATATTGCAAGCGTTTTCATAGTTTCTTCTAACTGTAGCGTTATTGTCTATATACATAGGTTTTACTTATTAATATTGCTATAGACCAGCCATAAAATGTAGTTTTTTTCAATGATTTTAGCTATTTATCAGGATATATAGCTGTTTTCCTACAATTGAATATAAAAATCTCTTTTTAGATAATTGCACCTATATGCTTGCTTACATTACCTTAAGCGATAAATAGAAGAGTAAGAGGTTATTTATTTGTGAGATACCGGTATATTGCAAGCCTTTTTTTTTTTTTCTAGTTTCGTGTAACCTGTGCGTTATTGTATATATAATACAAGTAGTTTAACTTATCATATGCTAGTAAACCCTTAAAATGGTAGTGTTGTCAATGATTTAGCTATTTATATCGGTGTATTATCTGTTTTTTCCTACATTGAAGTATAAAATCCTCTTTAGACATAATTTGCACCTATAGTAGCTTACATTCATTAAACTAATAATAGAAGAGTAGAGTTATTTATTGTGCTATACGGTATATTGCAAAGCGTCTTTTCATAGTTTCTTGTAAACTGTACGTTATTGTTATATACAAGTAGTTTAACTTATCATATTGCGATAAACCCTTAATGTAGTGTTTCAATGATATTAGTAATTTATCGGTGATATATAAGCTGTTTTTCCTACAAATTGAAGTATAAAATCCTCTTTTTAGAATAATTTGCACCTCATAAGTAGCTTACATTACATTAAGCTATTAAATAAAAGAGTAAGGTTATTTTTGTGATATAACGGTATATTGCTAAGCGTTTTTCATCTGTTTCTTGTAAACTGTATGTTATTGTATATTCCAGAGTTTAACTTGATCATATTGCTATAAACCCTTAAAATGTACGTGTTTCATGATATTAGCTATGTTCGGTGATATATAGCTGTTTTCCTACAAATTGAAGTATAAAATCCTCTTTTTTAGAATAATTTGCCACCTATACGTAGCTTACATTACATTAAGCACTATTAAATTAAGAAGAATAAGAGTTTTTTTATTGTGAATATAACGTATATTGCTAGCGTTTTTCATAGTTTCTTGTAAACTGTAAGCGTTATTGTATATATACAAGTATTTTAACTTATCATATTGCTATAACCCTTAAAATGTATGTTTCACTGGATATTAGCTTTCTATCGGTGATATTAGCTGTTTTCCTTACAAATTGAAGTATATCTCTTTTTAGAATTATTTGCCCTATAAGTAGCTTTACTTACTTAAGCTATTAAATAGAAGGTAGAAGTTATTTATTGTGATATACGGTATATTTGCCGCGTTTTTCATATTTCTTCTAACACTATAGCGTTATTGTATATAACAAGTATTTTTTACTTTATTATAGTGCATAGGAACACTAAATGTAGTGTTTTCATGATTTAGCTAGTTTCATTGTATATAGCTGTTTCTCCTACAAATTGAAGTATAAAAATCGTCTTTTTTAGAATAATTTGCACCTATAATAGCCCCGATTACATTAAAGCTATTAAATAAAAGAGTAGAGTTATTTATTGTGATATACGGTATATTGCAAGCGTTTTTTTCATAGTTTCTTGTAAAACTGTAAGCGTTATATTGTATATATACAAGTATTTTTACTATCGTATTGCTATAAACCCATAAATGTAGTGTTTTCAATGTTTTTAGCTAGTTATCAGTGAAGAGGATGTTTTTTTTTCTTCTACAAATTGAAGTATTTTCTTTATATCAGTAGCAAATAGCTTTTTATATTTGCTACAATATATTTTAACAAAATTAATAGCTAGAAAATAGTGATTTTTTTCATGAAATTTAGATTCAATTTGAATCTTAAAACATGTTGTTTTCAAGTATGTTTGAATGTATTTTTGAAGGCCAAAAAAATGGTCGAAATTTGAACATTTATTCAGCAGTGTTACACACCTATATTTACAAATGTTTTTATGAGCTTAAAATATGTATTTATAAATGAAATTTATGTATCAATTTTTAATTCTTAAAGACAACGTTTTTTCAAGTGTTTTTAATGCGTTTTGAAGGTTTCAAAATGTCGAACATTTGACATTATTCAGCCCTTTTTTTGATAGATAAATTCAAAATGTGGAATTATAGTTGTTTTCGTTGGAAATTGCTATTTTAAACTACTGTAAGCTTATAATAGGAGTTTGAGACTCTATATTGTGATAAAATTGTATATTATACGTGTTTTTCATAGTTTCTTCTTAATTGTAGTGTTATATCATTAATAGAAGGAATTTACCTTATGATAATGCTTTATACCCTCAAAATGTGTTCTTTTCAATAATTTTAGCTAGTTATCGGTGATATATAGCTATTATCCTGCAAATTGAAGTATACAATCGTTTTTTTAGAATAATTTGGACCTATAAGTAGCTTACATTACATTAAGCTAATAAATAGAAGAGTAAGAGGTTATTTATTGTGATATAACGGTATATTGCAAGCGTTTTTCATAGTTTGTTGTAAACTGTAGCGTTATTGTATATATGCAAGTAGTTTTACATATCATATTGCTATAAACCCTTAAAATGTAGTGTTTTCAATGATATTAGCTATTTATCGGTGAAATATAGCTGTTTTCCTACAAATTGAAGTATAAAATCCTCCTTTTTGAATAATTTGCACCTATAAGTAGCTTACATTACATTAAGCTATTAAATAGAAGAGTATGAGGTTATTTATTGTGATATAACGGTATATTGCAAGCGTTTTTCATAGTTTCTTCTAAACTGTAACGTTTTTGTAAATATACAAGTAGTTTTACTTATCATATTGCTATAAACCCTTAAAATGTAGTTTTTTTTTTAATGATATTAGCTATTTATCGGTGATATATAGCTGTTTTTTCCTACAAATTGAAGTATATAATCTTCCTTTTAGAATAATTTGCACCTATAAGTAGCTTACACTACATTAAGCTAATAAATAGAAGAGTAAGAGGTTATTTATTGTGATATAACGGTATATTGCAATCGTTTTTCATAGTTTCTTGTAAACTGTAGCGTTATTGTACATATACAAGTAGTTTTACTTATTATATTGCTATAAACCCTTAAAATGTAGTGTTTCAATTGATTTTTAGCTATTATCAGTGATATATAGCTGTTTTCCTACAAATTGATATATAAAATCCTCTTTTTAGAATAATTTGCACCTATAAGTAGCTTACATTACATTAAGCTATTAAATAGAAGAGTAAGAAGTTATTTATTGTGATATAACGTATATTGCAAGCGTTTTTTTCATAGTTTCTTCTAAACTATAGCGTTATTGTATATATACAATAGTTTTACTTATTATATTGCTATAAACCCATAAAATGTAGTGTTTTCAATGATTTTAGCTAGTTATCATGATATATAGCTGTTTTCCTACAAATTGAAGTATAAATCGTCTTTTAGAATAATTTGCACCTATAAGTAGCCCACATACATTAAGCTATTAAATAGAAGAGTAGAGGTTATTTATTGTGATATAACGTATATTGAAATGCGTTTTGTTTATAGTTTTTCTTGTACT
>JACEEZ010007540.1:0-28023 GCA_016584305.1 Chionoecetes opilio
CCCGTGGGCTAGCCAATCCCCGTGAGACTTTTGAGTGATCCCCTCAGTATGGACTGCGCTACCAAGGTATGTAAAACTTTCCAAGATCTAAATTCCTCGCCGCACGCATGAACAGACTGTATTTTTTCATTAAGTAAGCCCCCAAAACACCGGCCCTTGGGTCAAAAGCCAAAACCTAAAGTCCAAAAGGTTTTTCCCCTCCTCGTGCAGCGCCTTTTGAGCCACCCCCCCAGGACTCCAGCGACTCAGCAAAGATTACTGCATCATCGGAAAAAACCCCTAGATCATTGACTTGGTTTTCCCGGGGGATGCTCCAAAACCCATTTTGACTAAACCCTTCCCCAAAATACCCATCCTACAAGGTTGAAAAGTGAGGGGAAGGACGCACCCTGTCACTCCGGGTTTAACGGAAAGAAGGGGTACACCCCCCCCACACTTCACAGACTCTCGCCCCCCAAAAAGTACAGACCAATAGTCCTTGCGGGAATCACGCGAAGTCCAGAAGATCCCCGTGACTCACTTTGACTGGTCAAAAAGCCTTTTGAGATCAACATGGGCTGAAGAATTTCCCGGTCAAAACCACCGGCGTTCCCCCGGCACGAAAGCGCTGGTACGGTCCGTTTTTAAATTACCAGAGTGCCCCGAGTGAGATCTCTGATGCTTAACAGATGCTGCGGATCGTGTCAGAAATAGGAGGGCAAGCACTTCCGGGGCAGCTGAGCAGTTTTAAATCCCGCGGTAATTGTTGCAGCCCTGACGGCCCCCTTTTCCCCTTTTCCCAGATGGGGGGCGACCACCCCCCTTCCAGTTGGGGAAGGGTACCGATGCCCGGGTGTAATGCCCATTATTGGAGAGATAGTATGAAATTACTCATAAAAAACCCCACTATGTCTTGCAGTAGTTAATTTTTCTCTTTTTTCAAAAAAGGGGATCATGCCTCTTCCAAACCACCCTTTTTGTTTATCTTTTCCTTTTTTCCCCCTTTTTTTTCTTCTTCTTTTCCCTTCCCCCCCCCCGACATCCCGTAGGAGGCAAATTCCGTGTATAATTTTCTGCCGATCAGTGATAACTAATGATTTTAGATCTTTTTATTTTTCCCCCAGCTATTGGTCAGACCAAGTTTCACTCCCAGATTCTTAATGTCTTTCAAAAAATCCCCATCGTTATGGGTTTATGGTCATATATGGACGTGTTAGTAAAGATACACGCTAAAATAAAAAACCTACCAAATTTCTATGCTCCATATTTCATACCTACCACTCTTAAAAAATGCGTTCGGACATTTGACGTGACAAGAATCACACCCTTCTCGGGTATTAGATTAAGCATATTAAAATTCTTCTATATCAAAGAAAACAGGTCTTATATTATAGGCAGCCTGGTCTTATGTACGCGAGTTTCATTATTTAAATAGTTATTTCGGGATTTAAAAGCTACTCATTTGAGGCCACGTCTAGATCTTTCAAACAATTCCCCTTTATGCGGGACGGCCATAACTCCGTGAGACGCTCAGTCTCCATCCGTCCTTCCTCCAGGTAAGTTTGTAAAAAATTTCCCGCTCCTGTTTCCCCCCCCCCCCTTTCCTTGTTATCATATTTTTATCTATATTTTCAAATATGGGTATCTATGTTTAGTGTACGCTAACGTAAAGGAGGTCCACCCATCCTTATAAGTATTATTAACGAGTCTCCATCCGTCCTTCCCCCAGGGAGAGGCTTAAAACGGGGGCGTCCCACGCCTTCCTCTCAAGAACACATGGTCATTGTGAATCCACACACCCAACTCCTTACTCACATTTCCTTCCTATATATATATATTCAATGAACCTATAGTGCTCAGTCGATGGGTATATAGGTGGTAATTCTAAGAATAATTCTGTAAGGGAGATTATGCTCTAAAGTAGCTTGCCCGATCCAGATTAGAGTTTATGTATGTGTCTAAGGCTCAAACAGCAGTAATGTTTCATGGCGAATAAATAGGGTGATGTTTCAAATATAATTCTTGTGTTTATTATAAAATCCAGGTGATTATTCTGTGTTAGGACAGTAATTCCCCACACTTTTCCCAAAAAAGTTCAGCCTTAAATCGGTATAATTCCACGTACCAACCCCCGACTACCAAGATCAATCTAATATTAATATTAATCAAACGTGCCCAGGGAGTAATCCAGTGAGTTACTCGCCGGGGCTGGTGGCAGCGCGTTCCCTTAACCTAAACCTTATCTTTTCCCCTTAAATCATCCCCATTTCATTACCCCCCGCAGGGGAACGGGGTCAATATAATCACTAGTGAAGTCATAAGACTAATTAAATCCTCCCGCAAGTTGAAATCTTTTATCAAATCATCCCCAATAATATCATTCAAGTAACGTTGCCCTTTTAAAAAAATCCCCCATACCATTTACCCCCAAATTCCGTCACAACAGGTCCCGGGGTTTGGTTTTTCGCAATGGGAGGATCCCCTTTTCCACTGCCCTCCCCCAGTGGTGTAAAAGCGCTAAATTTGGAGGGTTCCCCCCCAACCATTACCTAAAATATGATATAATTAGATACCCTAATAAAATTTAAAGTTTTAAACTTTTCTATTTTCCCATTTGGGTTTTTGTCCTGATATATAATGGTTTTTCTCAGCCTTCCCTTACCCCCTACAAAAAGGGGAAACTTCCCCCTTTTATCCTAGATCCATAACCTGATCCATGGAAAACCCACACAAAATATCCAAAATGACCCCGTGGGTCATACCATAGGTTGGGAACCCCCTGCTCTAAAAAACAAACAAACACCCCATTTTCCTCCAACTCTTTCCCGTCTCAAAACACCGCCCCTTGTCTCACCTCACCACACAGTCCCAGCGCAATAACACCATTTTTTCCTGTCCCTTTTAACCCCCTCATTCATTTCACTCCCATTTCAGTCAAAACCCCACGATCATTCCATTTTCTCCCCGTTTACTTTTCAGATCTCATATTTACTATAATCATTCTGCCGCAAATTTTAAACCATCAAATCACTTAATTTCTGAAAATCTTCAATATTAATTAGACCGATCTGTATTAAATTTTTCGTAAGTATTATATGATGGTGTTTATTTCAATGCTTAAAAATTGCTAACACTATTTATAACTTACAGAAAAAGTAAAAGACTTATTTTGACCCCAGATATGTTCGACGTATGTGCAACATTTTGTAAATTTCACAAAACCATTTCATCAAAACATGTTCGGCGAAATGACCCTCAAAGTTCGACCAAACAGTCCAACCAAATGGCAAGTTCGACGAAACAGTCCCGACGAAACGCACCGTGTGATAGCCGCTTTATGTTCTTATGTTCCATAGAGGGGGCATCTTACCTACCCTTCCCCTAGCCCCTTCACGCCCAGATCTTACTTTGGCTATTAAAAATTGTCTTTTTGTTAGCCATAAAATTACAAAAAGTAACTTAATATAGCAAACTGGTTAGTGGACAAGGATACTAAACAGGTCATATCTATAGAAATTGCTTAAATTCACTAAAAATTGTCTAATGGTCCCCAAATTACAATGCAAATTACGTTTCTGGGTCTCAAAGGGTTAATAGTTTTTTTTTTTATATGGGTACCCAGCTAACACAGTTACGTATTTTTACGCAGTATAAAGGTAGCGGTTTTGTAACTTTTACGTAGCAAAATACGTAACTAGTACGAATTTGTGTGGACGCCAGGTGCGTCCTAACTACGTATTTCACTATGTAACGGACAACCTTTATACAAATTTAGCGAACCATTTGCAAAGTAACTACAACCTTTTTTTAACTACCTTCTGATCACGTACCATCACCTTCTCACAATCTATTTGCTACATCCCATTACGTTTTTGCTACGTTACTATACCTTCAGCAAGCACTTTGCACGTAACTAAAAACCCTTGTACTACCTTCTTACAGTACCTTTCCCCTTTCCCTCAAAAACCTATGCTGGGGTTTAAAAAAAGGAAAAAGGATTTTGGTTATTTGACTAAGGGCAGTAAGCTAGGCCCCTGTTTATAAGGTGATCATTATTCTTGCCACAGTAGGTTAGTTTTTAAATTTAAATGATCCTCGGGGCCCCAATTTTAAAATCACTCCTTCAGTAAAATTTGAATCTTAAAAAATTAAAATCAAAATAGCCCCCAAACCCCAAAATATTCATGTATGTGCTTTTTTTATTTGATTATATTTTTTAAATATTTTATAATTTTCCTTTTTAAAAGGGTTTGGGAAATCTTTCATTTATTATATAAAAAGCATAAAAAATTTAATTAAAATTTGATATACTAAAAATTTATAATTGTATACCGTTTTAATTTAACATTTTCTCAAATATAAAAACCAAAAAAAAAAAATAAAAAAAAAACTTTTCTACTAGATTTATAATAAAAAAAAGTGCATGCATAAAAAACCTTTGGGGGCCCTCCCTTTAAAATTTACTATTTCTTAAAAAAAATTTCTTAAACCCAAGCAACCCGGTTTTTAAAAATGTAAACCATATGTTTTTTCCGGGCCCCAAATCGAAAATTAAAAAAAAAATTAAAAGGGGTGCATAAACTTGCAAAAAACGTTAAACTTACGTATTTTTAACATATGTACCACGTATTCTTTTATGTTATAAAACTTTTTTGAACCCCTCTAATATCACGTAATCATAATGTTAAAAGTACGAATTGAAACAAAAAAACCCAATACGTACTATTTATTAGAAAAAAAAACCGTATTTCTGTAACGTCTTCTTACGTTAAAAAACCCTTATTGTTGCGACGTCCCAAACCTACCAAATACAACATACCAATTCTTTATTAACGTAAACTTAAGTATCTCAAAAACATATGTATCCACGTATTTTTTTCCCCACAAACAAAAAGACGGGGGGCCTCCGGAGGCCCTCCGTATTCTTACCGGCGGCCCACGGAAGTGTACGACGTGGGGCCCTTTTTGGGGGATTTGCTCAAGGCTCACCGGGGGGCCGCTCCCAGCGGCCCGCCGGGGGGAAATGACCATTTGCCGCTGTTATTTAAATGTTGGGGAATTTTTTACGGTTACACTTTCTAAGCTATTGCAGATACAGTAATGTTTTTAGAGGTGTTCACAAAACCATTACCCCGCTAAAGACTGAGGGGCCCCCTTTCGAGAGTCAGCTGAAGGGGCGACGACAACCTTCTTTTGACAGGAAGGGTACCTAAAAGGGATTTTTTTCGTTATGAAGAGCAGCGGACGGTCGTCAAAGACACGAGGTGACCGGTGTTTTTTGGGGTGCCCCCTACTTCCTGCTTTCGTTTCCAAAAAAATACCCCCTTTTTAGGTACCCTTCCTGCAACAAAGGGCGTCGCCCCAACCTTTCACAGACTGGGGTTTCCCGGGCCAGGGGACTTTTTCAACACCCAAAAAACCCCTTACTAATTATGAAATTTTAGGGTTTCTAATTACAACCCAAAAATTTTTTTTTTGTCTTATCCGTAATAGGATGAAGAGAACCACAAATCACTTTGGCCCTTTTTTTATTTTTTTTAACAAAAAAAATTCCCCCTTGGTTTAAACATGGGGGAAAACAGCCTGAAGAACGAGATAAATGAAGGGGAAGATTTGTAATGGGAGATCCTTTCCCAACATTTAAAAAAATTTTGCGGGGCCATACAAAACATAAAAAATTATAAAACCCTAAAAAAATTAAACCGTTATTTTTGGAAACCTTTTAATACCTCAAATTTAGCAGGATTTCCTTCCTATTTTCCTTCCTGTACCTACCCCACCCCCTTTCCCTATACCATCTGCTGTCTACCATCCTTCTCTTTTAATACCCATACCCCTTTTCCTTTTAACAAAAGGGGCCCAGTTTCCTAGGGCCCCGCCCCCACTGTAAATAAAAAAATAAATAAATATATTTAAAATATATAAAATAAAATTATGTATATTTTATTAAGATGGTATGTTATATATATTATATTATTAAAAGGGGTAAAATTATATTTTTTAGGGTTATATATATATTAAAATTTTTTATATAAAATAATATATATATATATTTTATATATATACTATTTTAATTTATATAAAATATATAGTCACTGAAAAAAAAAAAATTGGGACAAAACTTCTTCAGATTTTTTGCCCTTCTCGTAAATGTGTTAAATTTCTCGGGTTTGTCGTTAATCTAAATTCCTCCTGGGCTGGGGTTTAAAGTCCCCCACAGTGTTTCCACTTTGCTCAGGCGCACTAAAAATTTATGAAGGGGCGAGGGTTTCCCCTTTCTTTGCCCCTTTGGGCCTAAATTTCCCCCTCCCCCCCCCTTTTCCTCTACCCCCCTCCCCCAGGTCTACAGATGCATTTTCCCGGGAAAAATAAAATTCCCTTTTTTAAAGGGAAGAAAACCTATAGTCCTTTTTTTACAGTGGTGGAAAGTCCATGAGCCGGATAGCAGGGGAGACGGGAAACCCCCAAAAAATTTCTGTCTAAATCTGGTGAATGCAGGCTCAAAAGATGATTTTGGGAACTAGTTTTGGGGGAAAAAAAGGGTTAAAAACGACCTCGGGGGAAAATTCAAAGGCTTGCTGCTTGGTCTTTTTGTGTTCCATGTTTTTGGGGTCTTTTTTAAACTTTTTCCGAGGTCGTTCAAAACTCTTTTTCCAAAAAATAGGGGGTGAGAGAGAGATGGTGGGGGGACCTAAATTTAAGAGGGGGGAAAAAAAAAAAAAAAAAAAAAAAAAGTTTTTCCCGCGGTTTATCCCTCCCCCTTTTCCTCTTCATGTCGCCCCCACCACCCTCACCACCCCCAGCGGGCACTTTTAAACACCCTTTTCCCCTTTTTTCCCCCCACCACACCCCCCTCCCTCCCACGGCACCCCACACAGCCCTAACTCCCCCCTACACTACATCAAAAAAAGGGAAAACAAGGTTTCTACAGAACTTGTCTCTAGCTTCCTTGCATGGGAATGAACCCGTAAAGTATACATCCACCCTTTCCCTAAAGTAAAACAAGTTTTTTTTGTCGGGCCTGCCTCTTTTTTTCTATGGGTTTGCCCGGGCCTAAAATCCGTGAAAATGTACTATTTTGTGACAGCAAAATTTGTATGTCTTTTAAAACATTTCTGCGAATGTAGGTTTTTTTATGAACGTTTTTCTTGTATTATTTCTTTTCTTTTTTTTTTGGGTTTTCCTGTCGGGCTCAATATAAACGGTATGAAAACCCTTTAATTTCAGGCCCCGTTAGGCATCAAGTGAGGGGGCCAGCGGGACTGGGTTAACTCCTGCCGCACGGCGGCACGCCGTCGCACGCGCCCCACAGGACACCCTTGAGGGGAGGTAAATTTTTGGGTAGCGTTTTTGGCGTTTGGCCCCGGGGGGGTTCCCCCTCCAATGATTGAGGGCGATCAGGTTTAAGGGGTTTTTCTCCGAGCCAAAACCACCCTTTAGGAGTAGCTGCCCCAAACGGCACTGTTGTGCCCTTCTGCTCTTCGGGCTTCTCCCTCCCTTGCCGCTTCCTCCATTAAACCTTTTCAGGGTTTTTGGTAGCTAAAATTCGGCGCATACACTGAAGCCCCCGTTTCCCCTGAAGATTTTTTTCCCAAAAACCCTTTCTACAATAAAATGTATGATTTCCCTACACGGGATCATTTTGAAAGAAAGACGCACAAAAAAATTTTTTTTAAAGTAAAATGAAATTTTGACAAGGGTACTGTATATGGCAACAGCCCTTTGTCTGTGAATGAGGACAGATAATGGATTGGGACTGTAGTACATTTTAGGGCAAATTTTTTTTAATCCAGCCAAATTTTTTACTGCCACAAGGGTCAGGAACCAATAATGGCTTATGGTTAATATTTTAATATAATGGGGGCCCCTAAATTATTGTCAGTCAAAAATCCCATCCCAGCCCAAAAAATTCATAATAAAGGAAAGGCGAAATCTGTTTTAAAACTTTTCTGGTATATGGAGTAACTTTTTTCCCCAAAAATGCTTTCCCATTTTATCATTAATGTTAAAAAAAAAGGAAATTACTTCTTTAACTGAGAAGTTTTTTTAAAAACCCAAATCTTTTGTCAGTGAATAGGTGGCTTTTCCCTTAGAAAAAGGTCCCCCAAAGGAGAAATTTGTGCAGGGGTTTTTGGGTAAACGGTTTCCAAAATGGTTTTGGGGCCCCCAAACACACTATAGGCACGAAAGGAAAGGTGGATTGGGAAAGCATTAGTGTTTAAACCCCCAAAACATATAGAAGCAATTTTATCCCCTTTGGGGGAAAAGGTTTGGGGTTAGCTTTTATTTAAAAACCAACTCTTCAACTTACTTTTTCTAAACTCTTATTCTTTTTTCTCCCTCAATTTCCATCTTTTTACCCCACTTTTCCCAAAACCTGAGAAAAAAAAAGAAAAACAACCGTTTTTACGGGTTTCTAAAAAGGTAAAGGCCAGCTTTTGGGGAGTAGGTTTACAAGTGCATCATGAGGGGTTTTACTTTTTTTTATCATTTTTTCACTTAAAGCACTCCACATTCATATAAACATTCAAAAAAAAATTACTTAAAAGTGAGTTGGGACATGGTGCGGGAAGCCCACAAGGGAGCCCAGGTGTGCGGCGGGCAAAGGGGGAAAAAAGGGAAAGGACATGCTTAGCAATGACCCCAAGCAATGACAGAAAACAAGCTCCAAAGGTTCCGGGAAAAGGAAAAATGTCCGAAAATGAATTAACTTTTAGGGGCTTTTGGTTGGCTTTATAGGTAGTTAGGATGTGTCTGATTAAAAAAGATACCTTTTTTGCCATTGCACCCGGTAACCGAAGGGTTGCATCAGATAAAATAAAACTGATATGTAAGCCTATTTTAAATTCAAACCACAATTCCTCCTACCTAAAACTAACGCATGGGTTGTCCCAAGAAAAGGTTAATCCTGCAGCTGGTTATACATAAAATATGAGGGTCTCGAAAAGTCTGGGGGAAAAACAAATTCTTTTTAAACCAAATAGCTGTTGCTCCCTTTCATCTGCATTGAGAAACCCCCCAATGATTTCCCAGGAAGGAGAGCGAGAGCGAGAGAGAGAGAGAATTAAAAAAAACATGTAAAATTATGATGGAAAATTTAATATTCCCCTTTTTACATTTTTTTTTTAATTTTTTAAGGGAGCCGGACCATTCAAACCCATTGTCAAAAAAAAATATTAAAAAAAAAACCTAAAAGGAAATACGGTACCCCCTCATTTTTTAAACTTAATCTCAAAAAAAAAACAAAACCTTTTCCTGCTTTCCCGAAGGCGATGTTCGCCCACACCCCCTTTGGGTATTTTTCCCCCTCTGGTCAAGCTTTGGAAATTTTTGCCCAAACCAGTGCCACCAGCGCCCCCAGTTCTGGGGACGTTCCACATACCAAAGCCCCGGGACCCCCCAGGGATGTGTTTGGATTTTGCGAAAAAAACATTCAAAGTGTTTGTCTCATGAAGTGATCAGTAATTTTTTTTTTAAAAAGTAAACAAAATTTCATGGCCCCCAAAAAAAAAACGAAATCACCCCCTTTAAAGAAAAAAAAATTAAACTCACGGGGTTACTCAGGTAAGGTTATTTTTACTGCTCTTTTGGGGAAAAGAACGTGCTGACTGATGGGGGTTTTTTAAAAAAATATTTTTCGTGAAAAAAAACATAAAAAAACCCTTCACATAACGGGTAAATTTTTTCCGCAAAAAAGGGAAAGGTTTCCCCCAAAAAACCAATCTTTACCCTAATTTATTATTGAAAACACTAAACCCTTTTTTGGAAAAACCATAATTCAGAAAAGGGTAATTTAATGTACCTTGAATAAAAGCCATGCATAAAACCCAAATCAGCACTCGCAGTTTAAAAAGCACATGCTGCATCCTGGTTTTCGGCAATGGTAGAGCTTTAAAAAAAGGGGAATGAAAAAAAATTAAAAGGTAAAGAACTTTTCTGGTCGTCGTTTTTAAAAAGGGTTGGTTTTTTGCCGTAAAATTCCTACAGCGAAAATTTTCCATAAACCCATTCCACGATATTTAAAAACAAAGTTGTTGTTTTTATTAAGGAATATTTCAATTTAAAAATTTACGGAAAACTTAAAATTTCAGTACCTTTAACTCCTTTTTTAAAGGGGTTTTTCCCTCGACTTAGGAAATTTGGATATGGGGATGGGGAAATGGCGGAGGAATACAACTTTTAAATTATTATTTAATGTGTGGCCTCCCTTTTTTTCGGTAAACCCCGTACCTCTAACATGGCGCAGTGAGAAAGGACGGGGTAACGATAAAATTTCCCCCGGATGGCTCGGGGGGGCCTTAGGGGGGGAGATTGTGGGTTGTCACCAGAGGCAAACCGTAGGTAACGGTGCACGTCCCCCCGGGGAAAAGTGGAAGGTCTGGGGTTTCGCCCCCCCCCCCCCCCTTCCGAGGGGGTCCCCTGCCTTTTTGGGTAAAACGAAACCTCTGACAGTGGGTTTAACTAAAAAAATGTAATACCCCGAAATAAAAAAGTGTACGAATACATTTTTTGTTTTGATTAGGGAAAAATAAATAGTTTAACGGGGGAAAAAATAGGCTTAAAGAATTTAAGGAAAAATTTCCCTAGTGTTTGCCCATCCCCCACTTCCCCCAAAAAATTTTGGGGGGACCTGGGGGAAATGGGGGTTTTCGGGTGGAAAACAAATTTTTGCTGGGAAAAACACGTAATTTAAAAAAAAAGGTTTTTTGGTTTGGGGGGGGTTTAAAATTTTTCCTTAAATTAAGGAAATTTCCCTTATATTTAGGAAATTTACAAAACCCAAAAATTTTCCCCTAACCCTAGCGGGGGGCTTGACCCCACCGATAAACCAAACCTAAACTAACCAAATCAATCAACCAAACCAAAATCTAACCTAGCCAACCAAAAATCTAACCAAAACCAAAACCTTTAAACCTCCTAGGGGGGGTGTTGGGTGTGTTTTTCCGACACTTCGGCATCTTTTCTTTTAGGATCGTCAGGTTCACACGTGGGGCGCCACCCAAGGGGAAAACCAGTATGATCAACATATTAAGGGGGCGGGTGGGGCGTCTTTTTCTGATTCTAAACTAAATTCCATATTTTAAACAAAAATTTTATGTCATAAGTTATTAACAAACCCTCACAAAAACCCCCCTAAAAAATTAAACTAACCTAACCTCACAAACCCACCCCCAAAAAGTTCAAAACCAACCTCCCCTAAACCCCCCTAAAAGTTACAAACAAAACCCTCACTAAAAAACCCCAAAAAGGGTTACAAACCTAACCCCCACTAAAAACCCAAAAAGTTCCAAACCAAACCCCTAACAAAAACCCCCTAAAAGTTCCAAAATTAACCACACTATACCCCCCTAAAAGTTACATATTGCCGTAGGGGGGGCCCGAAATTGTGATACACCCGTCCCGGGACTCAGAAAAAACCCAAATTAAATTTTTTCCCTAGTTTCTGGGGGAATTTTTTTAAAAACTTCCAAAAACAAAAAAAAAAATTTGGTTGCGAACGAAATTTTGTACCCCGCCATATATCCTGATTCTCCCGGCCCCCCCAAGCTAGTTTGGGGCCCAAAGGGGGAGTAGGGGGCAAACACTGGGGAATTATACCGAATATACCCGGGAGCTATAATAGGGCCAGTGGGGGACAAACAACTTTTAAAAAACGGCAGTGGGTAGGGGGCGTGGCTATAGTTTACGGAGAACCGATAATATGAGCCCAACTTAATTATTGGGTGTTTTGAAATCGTTAAAGATTTTTCAGGGTTTAGGGGAATTCTCGCCGAAACACCAACCGGGGAACTCTGCCGAAGTGGAACACCGCCGACGTTTTAAATTTTTTCGAAGACATTTTCCACTTTTTTTAGCCTACCTGAAAAGCCGAGGGGGCGGCGACTGTTCTGGGGAAACCAAATGTTAAAAATTTACTTTCCTTCCGAACCTAGCTAAACTTCATTCAAAAAAACCCATCCTCACCAAAAAAAAAAGAAACCCTTTTTAAAACATTTTTTTGGGGCGACTGCGACTCTCAAAAAGGGGTTTAAAAAGCTTTATTTCATGTCACGAAATAAACCCTTTTTTTAGGTTCACCCCAGTATTTTCAAAAGTTTTACACCCTCTTGACACCAAACCACTTCATTCAACTTATTTAAGCCTCTCATCTTTCCGAACAAGTAAACTTTAAGGGAAAAAAAAAATGAGAGGGTTTCCAAAACCAGATAAATAACAAACTCAAAATCTGTTTCCTTTTAAAAATGTTCACCCGGGAAAAATACCCGAAAAAAACATGATTTTGGCCCGCTCAAAACCACCTAACCACTCCCTTCTATGTGTTTCATGTCCAAATCTTAAAACGGTATTACATTTCGATGGATGTAATGTGGGAAGGCAGAGGCTGTGTACAAGGGCGAAGGAACCCCCCTTTTTTGGTTTTTTAAAATTTTGTTTTTTTTTTTCAAGATTGGGCGGGCCCTTTTTTTTTTTAATCTGTACCACGGGCAACCCCAAAAAACATGCACCAAGGCATCCCAAGAGGCCCAGATAAACTTCTAAAGGGCCCAAAAACATTTAGCCCCAAAGGTAGCCGAAATTAAAATTTTTTCTTGTGCACTTCAATAAAACACCAGGGGGCGGAGGGAATCTCAAGTAAAGGGTAGCCGGGGTTACCCCAAACTGATGTATTACTACATCAATTCATCAAAAAACTTTTGGTTTTAGAATGTTTACCCCTAAAAGAAATACATTTTTAAAATTTCTTTTACTTGATTTCCCAGTTAAAAAATTTTTCCTCTCTAAAAAAAATACCCCAAAAGCGGCACTACGGCGGGCATTCGGGGGCAAGTTTGCCGCTGGGGCCCGCCGTTCGCCCTCAAAATGCCCACGTAGGCCCCCCGGTGGGGGTTAGCGGGGTATGTAAATATAACTTTTTAAATTTCCCTCTAATGGGCACGTTAATCATGAGTTAAAATAGAAAGGGAAAACGAAAAAACCATACTTTAATTTTTAAGTAGAAGAAACACGTTTTTCCTTTTAACCCCCTTAATTTTAAGTTAAAAAAAAGGGAAAAATCGTAGCCCTTTTTAACCAAACACACCTAAAAAACAACATACCCCAAATTCAAGAGTGTAGGGTATGTTTTTCCCTTATATATTACGAATTTCCCCGTTCCCAAAAAACGCTCCCTTCTCAAAAGGGAAGGGTTTACGTAGTGTTTTTGCTGGGTAGCTATCAATAATGAGGCTGAATTTATTTGACATCACTTTTATAACCCAAACTTCCTCTGCTATTCCTCCTCCTCCCCCCCCACTTCTTCTTCGCTTCTTCTTCTTCTTCTGTCCCCCCTCCTCCTCCTCTTCCTCCTCCATCACCACCTCCTCCCCCTTTCCATTCCCCCACCTCCTCCCCCCACCCCCAAACCACCACCACCACCTCCTCCCCCTCTTCCTTCTCCTCCTCCCCCTTTCTTCCTCTTCCCCCTCCTTTTCCCTTTCCTCCTCCCCCACCCCCTCCCCCAATCCCCTCCTCCCCTCCCCCTTCTTCTTCCCCTCCCTCCCCCCATCCCTCCTCCTCCCCCCCCCCTCCACCTTTTCCTTTCTTTTTCTGCTTTTTTTTTTTTCTTGCCCACTCCACCCCCACCACCTGGGGTTAATGTGGAAAGTGTGTGGGGGGGTTTTTGGTTTTAATATGGTAGGGGGTGTGGTGGGGTTTTGGGGTTTAATGTGGTGGGGGTGTGTGGGGGGGTTTTTGTGGTTAATTTTGGTAGGATGTTTTGATGGGGACTGGGGTTAATGGGGTAGGATGTGTGGGGGGGGGCTGGGGTTTTTAATTTTGGTATTTTTGTTGGTGGGGGTGTGGTTAATGTGGTAGTGTGTGGGGGGGGCTGTGGTTAATGGGGTTTGGGGTGTGGGGGGGGGGCTGGGGTTTTAACGTGGAAAGGGTGGGGCTTTTTAATTGGTGTTTTTGTGGGGGGGGGCGTGGTTAATGTGGTAGGTGTGTGGGGGGGGCTTTGGTTAATGTGGTAGAGTGTGGGGTGGGGGGCGGGGGGTTAATGTGGTAGGGTGGGGTGGGGGGGGGCTGGGGTTTTAATGTGGTAGGGTGTGGTGGGGGCTGTTTTTAAAATGGGGTTTAGGGTTTTGTGGTGGGGGCTGTGGTTAATGTGGTAGGGGGAAATTTAAATAAAAATGTATTTGGGGTACGCCCAGCCTGACTGGGGTAACCCGGATGTCACACTAGCCCTGTGCCCCGGGTTACCACGCTGGGCTAAATTTTAAAAAGGGCTGTTTCCCCGGAGTTTAGCACCGGGGCCCCACGGGGAAATGCCCCTTTTCCCTTTTTAAACCTAAAAAACCCAAACCCCCTACAAGAAATTCAAGTATTAGACAACAAAACGTAGAGGGAAGAGAGGGGGTTGGAGAAAAGAAGAGAGAGGAAAATAAAAGAAGAAGAGAAGAGAGAGGGAGAAAAGAGAGGGGAGAGAGAGAGAGAGAGGGGAAAAGAAAAGAGAAGGAGAGAGCAGACAGAAGGACACATACGACAGAGAGAGACAGACACGAAAAAAAGGAAAAAAAAATTGACAGACAGAGGGGACTGACGGACGACAGACAGAGGACGGGCGGACAGCCCAAAACGGGAGAGACAAAACAGACAGCCCGACGAGGGGAAATTTCGAAACTCGGGGCTGTTTTTCCGCGTTTTCCCACAGCCCCAAAGAGGGCCCCGCCCCCACAACAAAAGGGACGTGGAAAATAGTTACAATTGGGACGTGACGACGAAAGTTTCATCGAAACACCAAATACCTAACGGGGTGATTTAATATCATCACTCCCACACCTTTTTAGCGCGTAGTTAACCTTGTGCCCAACCTTTTAAATTTAAAGGGTCTATTAAGGGTTAAGTAAAAACGTGTTTGGGGGGCTCCATATTTCAGGGGGTTTTTGGGGGTTTTTTTGGGAAATTTTCGTTTTTTGTGGGTTGGGGGTAGGTTTTTTTGGGATTTTGGTGATGGGGGGGGGAAGAAAAATTTTCGAATTGGGGCTTATTGTGAAAGGGAATTTTTTTTTCTGGTAATAAGGAGGGGAGTTTTTGCGGTCTTTTTTAGAGACACCGACTAGTTTTTTCCTGGCCCAAAACAGGGGCTTTTTTTTAATGGAAAATATTTTTTTTCTGAGAAAAACATTTAATTTTTTGAAAATAAAAAAAAAATTAAAAAAATCTCCATCAGAAAAAATACAAAATTGGGCGGGAAAAAATTTGGTTAAAAAAATTTTGGGAAAAAAGTCCTTCAGCCCTAACCTTTTTTTTTTTTCCCCCCTAGCCAAAAAGCCTGGGGAACTGGGGGGGAAACGGGCTTTTTTGGGGGGGGGGAAAGGCCCAAAAATAAAATGATTTAAAAGGCTCCCAAAAAATCATCAAAGTCCCCTACATGTAAAAAACTAACCTAAACCCAAACCTTAAACCACAAACATACCTAACCTAACCTAAACCCAACCTTAACCACCCAAAATATACCTAAAACCTTTAAACCCCAAAGTATACCTAACCTAACCTTTAAACCCCAAAATATACCCAAAATTAACTTAAATTTAAACCCCAAATAACTTAACCCAAACCCAAAACCCTTTAAACCCCCAAAATATACCTAACCTAACCTTAACCCAAAAATACCTTTTTCCTAACCTTAACCACAAAGTATACATAACCAAAACCCAACCCTTTAAACCCCAAAGTATACAAACCTAACCTTAAAACACGAAGTAAAACCTAACCTTAAAAACCCAAAATATACATAACCTAACCTAACCCCTTTAAACCCCAAAAAATACATAAACCCAAAACCCTTTAAACCCCAAATATACCAACCTAACCTTAAAACCCCAAAGTAAAACCTAACCTTTAAACCCCAAAAATTTTAAACCCAAACCCAAACCTTTAAACCCCAAAAATACCTAAACCAACCTAACCTTAACCAACCAAAATATACCTAACCTAACCTAACCTTAAACCCCAAAAATATACCTAACCTTTAAAAAAAACCTAACCTTAACCACAAAGTATACCTAACCTAAAACCCAACCTAAAACCCTAACCCCCTAACCCCCAAAGTATAACCCAAAACCCAACCCAACCTAACCTAAATTTGGGATTAGAAATTTTTTTAGGGACCTTTATATTTGAAAAGCGGCCGTGTGGGTTTTAAACCCAAAGGGTGAGCGCCCCGCTTTGGGAAATTTTTCAGATTTTAAATACAACAAGCATTTTCAATACAGTGCGGTATTCATTTCACAAAGCCCGGGAAAGGGTTTAGTTCCCCAAAAAAAATTTTCCCCCCAGACTCAGGGGTCAGGCTTAATGGTTTTTTTTTTTTTTGGGGGTTTTTGGGGGTTTTGTGGGATTTTGGTTTTGGGTGTGGGAAGGGGGTTGTCCGAATTGCTTTTTTTTTGGGTTTTTACGTTCCGGGGGCCCCGATTTTTTTTTGGGAAGTTTTTAGTTTTTGCCCCATACCTCCCCCTTCCCCCCCCCAATTTAAGACCCGGGGCAACGCGGGGTATTCGGGGGGCAAAAAAATTATGCGTCGGAAAAACCTTTAAATTTTGAGTTTTTTGTAGGGGGGAAAAAATTTCCCCAGATCTAGGGTCATTGCCTTATAAACTAGGGGAAATTTTCCTAACCCAAAAATTAAAACCCAACCTAGCGGGGGGCTTGACCCACCGATAAAATAACCTAATCAAATCTAACCCAACTAAAAACCCAACCAAATCTAACCCGACCTAAACAAATCTTTGCCATCTCCTACGGGGGTTGGGGGGGGTTTTCGACCCTTCGGTAATTAATTTTGTGGGGGATCGTCCCGGTCACAAGTCCCCTGGACTCAGAAAAAAATCCCAAAAAATTTTCCCCAGATCTAGGGAATTTTAAAAACACCCTAAAATCAAAAAATTTTGTGGTTGCGGGCGCTTTTTTTTGTACCCCCAAACCAAATTTTTTCCGGGATTGCCCCAGGGCCCCAAACCCGTTTTTTTGGGAGAGGGGGGGTAAATAGACAGGGGGTTTTCAAGAATGCCGTCAAAAAACCCGGCCCGGGGGAGATTTTCCAACCCTCGTACCTTTACTGGTGACATGTACAAGGGAAATGCCCCCACTGGGGTAATTTGGGCAAAGGGTACCAAAACAAACGAGCCCAAAGCGCATCCCGTAAATTTTTACGTTTTATACATATCTAAAACTTTTTCTAGTGAAAAATTTAAACATTTCCCGGGCATTTAAAAAATAGCTAAGGGGGTGTTCGCCACTTGTCTGAGACGTTGGGCAGAAAAAAAATTTGGGCCCGAGGAGCTTTGGGGAGTACATTTGAAAAATCCCCCCCCATGCTCACACAATGGCCACCCTCCATTCTCCCCCCGCCGCTGGCCTTTCCCCACAAGTTAAAAACACCTAATAAGGGGCCCCCCTGGACCTGATTTTACCTTAAAAGATGACACGTGGCATTTACAGTCTAGGCTGTCAATCTGGTTGTGTTGAAAAAATCTCCTGTAATGGTCTGGGGGAAAAAAACGATGGAAAAAAGTGGAGAGCGGGGTGAAGGGGGGATGTGCAATTTTTCGCCAAACAAAATGACTCCAAAACCCCCACCCCTGAGGGTCGACGCGTTTTCGTCGATTTTTATTTGAATACCAAAAAAACCATACAACGGGGGGAGAAAAAAATTTTTGGGAAAATGGCCCTAGGAACTACATTCTGTACTAAAACATAGAATAACCTTTTTTTTATGGGTATTAATTTAACTAGGACCAAAAAGGGGGGGTATCAGTTCGGACACTAGTTGTTTCGGTCAATTTCTACAGTAGGCCCTTTTCCCCACTCTCCCCCCCTTCCCCCCCCCAAAACCCCACACACCCACACCCACACGCCAAAAAAACAACACACACACCCCACACACACACACAAACACACATACAGACCAGGGGAAATCGGTTTAAAAGGCGAAAAGTTTCGCGGGGCGTTTTTAGAGGGCACCAAAATATTTTTTTTTTGGGCCCACAATTTGGTGGGTTGTTTTAATGGGATATTTTTTTTTGGGGCCCAAACCAAAAAAACCAAAAAAAAAAAAAAAATAAAAAAAAAAATAAAAAAATTAAACCTTAAAGGTTTTTTAAAGAATCCTTAACCCCAAAAATTTTAAATTTTCTTTTTTTTTTAATTTTTTTAATTTTTATAATTTTTTTTTGGTTTTCGCAAAATAAAAAAAATCCATTAGGCAAAAGCCCCATTGTAAAGGCCCAAGAAAAAATAGTCTGTTTCTCTGAAAAAGACCGTGAAACTCTCCTCCATTATAACCCCTCCCTTTCCCCGCCCTTATTAGTGGGGTTTTTTTTCCAGACCTTCACAGAAACCCTTTAGATACCACTAAAACGTTTAAATTTTAGAATGGGGGAGCGATTCCCCCCCTTTCCCTCCCCGCCCCCCCCCCTTAAGCCCTCCCTGGAACCCCCCAAAAAAATATTTTAACCTAACCTTACCCAAAAAACCCCCTTTAAAGGACCTAAGGGCCAGGGGTGTCAATTATCCGCGGATTCGCGGGTTTTCCCAGTTTTTTATTGCCCGCTGGGGCCATTTTTTGAATTGTGTAGATTCGGGTTAAAAAAAAATATGGGGGGGGGGGGGTACATAGTTGGCTAAAACCCCCCCGAACCTTTTCCCCCGGGCCCCTGATCCCCGCCGACCATAAAACATTTTTTTGTGCCTACGGGAAGTTAAAACAAGGCTCCATAATTTCCCGGGCTCCACTGCTACGTTTTCTCAGGAGGGGAGTATGTTGGGGGTGGAAAAACAGCAACCCACAGCCCAGGGAAAGTTGGGGGGGGATTACAGCAGCCCACAGCCCCGTATGTTGGGGGGGGATTTCAGCAGCCAAAAGCCAGGTGAGGGTAGGTCTGGTGATCCCCGGGGTCTGGTTCGATGGCAAAACTGGGCCCCCACTTTTGTCAAGTTTGCAGGCTAAAGGGCCCGGAAGAGTTCAAAGCAGGGAGCTACCCGCAGGAGGGGAACCGTTGGTCAGAGGGGTTTTTCTCAAAATAGTAAAAGGCCCCCGAAGGAAAAATATAATAACACAAATTGTGGACACAAAAAAAAGACCCAAAAATTTAAAAACCAGAAAAAATTATAGAATTTTAAACCCAAAGGCCTCTCAGAAACTCTCTCAGGCATAACATTTTCCAAAAATCTTGGGGGGGGGGGGGTTACAGCGCCCCCAGAAACCCAAATGGGAGGTTTTCCCCCGCACGGTCGGTTTAGACTCGCTGCGCTCGGATGAGTTGGTCGGGCCCCATTAAATTTTTTTTTCAGAGTTTTTTTTTTTTTTCTTTTTTAATCCCTGAAGGGGGGGGAAGAACTAGAATTTTTTCCAGGTTGGTTAGGTTAGGGAATTTTTTTAAAATTTTTTTAATCTCTCCCCCACTTTATAATTACGTTTTAGAGGGATCTGAAGGGATCTGTGAAGGTTGGAGGAAAAAAAAAACCCCCAAAAAGGGGGGGGAAAAGGGCTTGGCATTTTAAACCCGGTCCCGACATGAAGTTTTGGGTTTTTTTAATAGCGCGGTTTTTTTTGCGGCCGCCCTGGGGGGGGGGCCCGGTCCGGACTGGAATAGTCCCCCGGGGGGCCACTGTTTTCCCCGAGGCGGATTTTGGGCCGGGCCCGGAACGGACGAGGGGCTGGCCAGTCCAGCGAGCAAAGGGCCAGGTTGGACCAGTGTGGGGAAACTGGGCATGCGCACTACAAATCAAACGGGGAAGACGACCAGGAGCTTCTCGTGCTGCTGATAAGACAAAGGGAAAAACCCTGGGTGGCCACCTAAGACAAATTTAAATTTCCCCCGAAAAATTACAATTTTTCGCAATTGCCTGAAACAAAACTCTTGGGAAATGAAAAAGTTTCCAAACAAAACACTATAGTGGGGCCCCTGCCAAATAATGTCACCCCGGGCCATATATTACGAATTTTAGCATCACAACAGACTTGTTTTTTGTCACTGAAGACATGTCCCTAGCTATTGGGTTTTGTAGATAATGTAAACGACGTACTGTGCACGTGATTTTGATCTGTTTGTGTGCTAAAATGGTAATATATGCCCCTGCGACATTAGTGCGAGTGGGCCCATAATTTGTGTTTTTTTAACTTAAATTAAAGAAATTTTTTCATTTATTTTTTCAAAGTCTCCCTGCAACGGGCTTCCCTTGGGGGGGGGGAAATCAAATAAAAAAAACGCACGCTTTTTTAAAAAAGTTGGGATTTCTTCCCGGAGGACCGCCCAACCCTCCCCCCGCCAAAAAGGAACACGAATGGGACGGGGCCAGTCTCGGGTGTATTTTTTTCGAGCAAACATCCCCCCCTGAGCCGGTCGGTCTGGACTGGACCGGGGGGGTGAACGTTGCGGGAAAATGCTCTTTAAAAAAACAAACTACCCATGAGGTAAAAATTCGTTTTAAACAACCCCCTCCTCTTTTTAGATGAAAAAATATATTTTTGTGATCGATTTTGGGTGTTTTCAAAAAATCTGGGTGTTTGTTCTTCCCTTGGGAAACATAGTTTTTTTTTTTTTTTTTTTTAAACCCCTTTAACCCCACCCCTGAAAAAAACCCATTTCCCTAACCTAACCCGAAAGGGGGGTGGGGGAGCACTGGGGGACCTTTTTAAAAAGAAAAACCTTTTGGGGAGGAACTGAGCCGCCGGGGCCCTGGGGAAAAGGGGTGCAATCAGTTCCCTAACAAGTTGGGTTTTTTATACACCGTAGATTCGTACACCAAAAAATTGTTTTTGTGTCTATTGAAAACCCCTAGTCGTTTCGGGACACTTAGCCAAGTTGAACTTGATTACAGAGTTACCCAAAAAGACCCAAACCCGGGATGTACGAAAAAACTCCAAAAACAGTGTACGAAAAAAACTAACCAAAAAACCCGGGTACGAAAGGGAACTGTGTACGAAAATCCCTGTCACCCCGGGAAAGGGGCCCCTGCTGGGTTGTGGAAAAGGGCCGGCCGGGAGTGTTTAGTTATTCATGTCAGTAATTTTGTCCGTGATTTGACCAAAAATAAAAGTTTTCCCAAAAGGGTTTTTAAGGTTAGTAAAACGTACATGGAAAAAAATTAGTCCTTCTAAGGGAGTAAAGTGATAGGGGAGGCTTGGGTACAGCAAAACCCTTAAAACCCAAAATGATAAAACAAATAAAAGAAAAAACAAATATAAATGCGTGCGAGGCTGAGGGGGGGAAAATAATATATGTTTGGGGGCGAACCGGGAGGGGCGGGGCGGGCCCCTCCCCACCTGTAAAAAAAAAATGGGTTTTCCCCCAAAATCGATGGCCCCAAATTTAAACCCAAAATCAAAAAATAAATTTAGGGGCCCAAAAAAGTTTTGGGCCTTTAAAACAGTGGAGACACCCCGGGGCATTGGGGGTGACCAACAGGTAAAAAATGATCAAGCCATTTCATCCTAGATCTTTGAATGGTTTAGTCCCCGAAACTGAGGGGCTGTTTTTTTATGTTTCCTTTGCCAAAAGGTTGTGGTTGTTTCTAAGAGGGCAAATGTCCCCCAGGATTTCCAAAAAACCCCTTTCTTACAAAATTCTACTTGGGGAAATTTTTCCCCCAAAAATTTGCTCTTGAAGTAGGGGAACCCCAAATTTTTGATTTGCATTTCGGACATCGATTTCGGGGAGTGAGGTCTTTGGTCTCCCGTGCATGAATAATGACCTACAGATCCCTTTGGGATCCCCCGAAGTGGAAATCAAATGGTAACAGTGAATTAAAAATTTAAGCACTGCCTTTGGGACCCATAATTTTGGATGGTAAACCCCAAAACATCAATTTTCCAAATGTCCATTTTTTTTTTTGCTTTCCGGCGTCCCCGGCGGACTTAAAAATAGGTCTGAAGGGAAATTTTTAGGCCTACCTTCCGATAGAGTTTTTTTAAAATTTTAAACTTTGGGCATCAGTGAAATTTTTTTAATCTCATACGTAAAAGGGTTTTTTTGGGAACCCAAAAAAACCCCCCACACTGCCCCGCCCCCCCGCCCGTGTCAGGGGGTTTTTGTTCCAAAAAAGCCATTTTCGTAAAAGATTTAAAAAATTTTCCCCTGAAAAACAAAAGTTGTAGAGCTTTAAAAAAAATCTATTGGGGAAATTTTTTCCCCCGAAATTGCCCTTTGACCTTAAAATTAAGTCCGCCAGAAAGCCAGGTAGCTCCCCTTCAATAAATTATGCCTTGTTTCAACGTCGTTTTTTTAGAAGTCCAAAATCAAAAAGGGAAATAAGTGATTCACGGAGGATGCCCAACCCAGTGCCTAACTTCTTTATCTTTTGGCGCTCGGTTGGGGTCTCTCCGGGGGGAAATTTCTGGGTTTTCCCCTTTTTATCTGCAAATTTCCATCCCCCTGATATTTGTTTTTTTTATATTTTCCCGGTAAGACGTAAAAGGCCGTCTTTACTGCAGGACTGAGAAAACGTGAGTGTTTTAAAGTTATCAAAGCTTGAACATAACTTTTTAGTGTTTGATCCTTGCCTCCTACTTTTTGGTCTCCCCCGCCCAGCCTCCCTCCCCACCAGCCTTCCTGGGGTCCTTCTAGTATTGCCCCCTTTCCCAGGTTTATTTATATTTTCCCCCCCTTATCCCTTTTTTTAAAAACTATGCAGGGACCACTAAAAAGTTTTTTTATAAAAATGGGGGGGGCGTGCCCCCTTCAAACCCCCCCCCCCCAAAAAGACCCCCCTGGAACCCCCCAAAAAAATCTACTAAACCCAAAACCCCACAAAAAAAACCTCCAACGAGACCCAAGGGCGGGGAAGGACTAGAATTTTAAACCCGGTTGGGGGTTTGGTTTTTATGGGGGGGTTAGGTTAGTAATTTTTTCTTATAATTTTTTTAAACTCTCCCCCCTTTATAATTACGGTTAGAAAGGGATCTGAAAGGGGTTGGGGAAGGGTTTTGGAGGAAATAAAACCACCCAATTTAAAGGGGGGGAAAAGGGCTACCGGGAGATAACAGTAAATCGCCAGGACAAAAGTTTCTTTTTTTTATTTACAGACGTTTTGGTGGCGTTTTAATTTCTTTTAATTTTTGCATCCATGTTTTTAGGAAAGTTAGAAGAAAGGCCCATCTGGAAAAATCTTGTTCATTTTTTGGGCTTCATCTGCGTCATATTAGGGCTATAAATGAACAAATTATAAAAATTAAAAAAGAGTGGCGAGTTGTTTACCAATAAGTAAAGTCGCCAGCTAGTATTTTTAAACCCCAAAAGTTTTAGTCGCCCCCTTGGGGAATTTAGGGGGAAAATTTGAGGAAAGTTAAAAAAAAAAATTATATATATATTAAACTACGGAAAATGCTTGGATATAAAAAATTTCCCCTGCCAAAAGTGAAAAAAAATTCTATTCAAGTATGAAAGGGTCTGGCAATCTTGTGGGCCTGTCGCCCGACGGTGAAAGAGGTTTCGTCCCGTCGTCGCGCCAAAAGAACTTGGAAAAAAGCCCAAAAGCGCAAAAAGTTATATTTGCAGATACAAAACATAAAACAACCCCTGAAAAAGGGTAGATTACCCAGCCAGGATTTTAAAAATACTGTGTATCATCTTTAGTGGGACATAAAATCAGTAGTGATGCTATAAAATTTGTATATTTGGCGGCTGGGACATCCGCAGGTGGAGACTTGGGCTGTTTTAAAACCTTTTCGGGAGCATTTTTCCCCGGTTTGAAAATGAAGTTTTTTTTTTTAAAGGGCCCCCTTTACAAAAAAGGTTTTCTCCCCGGGGGGTAGTATGGCCGCGCGGGTGGTGTCTAAGAGGCATGTCTTCACACGAGCGGATTTTTCCACCCCGGGTTTCGTCTGCGCATGCACAGAATACTTGTCATTTTGTGGGTGTTTGTTCGAGTTGAAAACGTAAAAAGAGGTGATCTCTGTGTATAAAATAAAACAGGTGTTAAAAAAAGAAGCGCTGCGTAAAAAGGGGGGCCAGCCAATAAACAGCTCTAGGCTCCTTCAAGGACCATTCTACACATTATATCTGACCTGAAAGCTGATGAAAAAAATTTTTAAATTCAGGGGGGTCCCGAAGATACAGCAGTTGGTTTACCTGCTCCCTAAAACGAAAATTTTGTATAAAACACTAACAATGGTAAAAATAGGTTTTTTTTCCCGGACCCATCAAATTAAAAAAAAAAAAAAAAAAAACTTTTTTAACTAAAAAAAACTATAGCAAACACACAAACACACAGCGTCTATATTACCCACACTGTCTACCTGTTCTGTAAAAAACCATTCTGAAAAAAGAAAATGCACACAAATAAATAACTTTCCATTAATTAAAAATAAAACATAAAAAGTCTCAACTCATCTCATCACCACCAATGATAAAATGTTTTTTTAAAAAAAAATTTTCGCCAATCACAAGTCAGCGAACATATTTCCGGCAAGAATGGCATGCCCAAATGCCTTCTCCGCCCTCTTCCCCGTCATCCCAACTAATTCTGTTTTAAATTTTGGAAAGCTTGCGTTTTAAAAGGGGTTTTAATGTATCAGATAGTAAAATTATAAATAAGGGGCCTGTGTTGCTAGTGTTTTTGGGGGTAGAAGGTGTGTATGTGGGTTGAAAAATAGTGAATATTTCGTGTCAGGGGGGCGGCCCGGGGCAAGAATTTTTCCCATCACTGCCCCGCCAGTCGCGCCTCATCATAACATCTTTAAATCACCCTTATTTAAGGTGAAACACGGTGCTACATTGATATAATAATGACACTGTATATAACATCACACCATAATCACTAAGTTGTAAAATAACGAGTAATAAGACATTTAATCCTGCCCAAACCTACTGTGGCGGCTCCAGCGGCGCCGCCACTAAAAACTTTTGAGTAAACAGGTATGTACAGGGGAGGCGATCGGGGGAGAGGCAGGGTGGAGTACCTTTTTGCGGAGAGAATAGGAAAGTCAGTGGCTTAATTACAAAATCAGGCTTAGAAAAATGGGTGAAAACAGGTGGGCTCGAAAAGTTTATGAGTGGATAGGGCAGAGTAGTAAATGGGATAGATCAAGCAGGGCGGTGGGAGAGGAAGTGTGGGTTACGGGTTTCACAGATAGATACACCAGTCTAGTGAGGGGAGTTAAAGCGAAAGGTGAAAGACCAAATTCAGAGGCAGGGCAGGGAGATGTGGAGACAGAGGATGGAGGGTAAGAGTTCTCTGACTTGGTACAAGGGGAAGACCACACCAAAGTGTGAGGTCTTTTATGATGGTAGCTTGGGGAGTAGTTTAATATTTAAAGCAAGGACTAAAACTCTGGAGGTCAATAGTAAACATATAGATGGGCAAACGAAGGAAGCAAGATATGTCAAATGTGTATGGGTAACTAGATAAACTGTAGATCACCTGGTATTAGTGTGTCCAAGGTATGATGAGGAAAGAGAGCGGCTTATAGCAATAGTGGCACGGGAGGTAGGCGGGGATCAGTGGGATAGAGTGGCAGAGGGGAACATAGATGGGATAATGGAATTTCTTTTAGGTTTGAGTAGGGTACAGGACACCAATAGAAGAATCATCAAAGGGGGTTAAAGTATTTTTAAAAAAGGTTTGGGGAAAAAAGAGCAGAGAGTTGGGCCTCATACAAGCCCTGAGGGAGCCAGCCGGAAATTAGGCTTTGAACCGGGTGAAAACCGCGGTTTAGCTCCTCACCTGAAAGAAGAAGAAGAACACCCGCCGTCATCCGCCTCACCTGTGCCTTCCTGAAGACAGTCAGCTCCCACGCCTGTGACACCACCATAGGATATCACCAGGGATCATAGGATTCCTCAAGGGGTTCTCGCTCCCCTACTAAATATTACCAAAGACATCTATCTCCCTTGGTCTAGTGGTGTCGATATCCACCTCACGGGCTTCATGGGCTGGCTCATGCTGCTGCTGCTGCTGCTACCAAAGGCCGTGCTGCCAGACGTGGATGAGACCCTTGCTTGTATTTCATCTCTTTACTCATATATATGAATGATATTCATCCAAATGCAATCATATTCACGTAGAGAAATGATATTTCATAGCATACCAAACAATAATAAACGAGCCTGGAGACTTCGTACCTCTGCTAATACCAGTCTCGAGCAGTCGTTGGCCAGTCTGCACGTTATTTTCAAATTGATTATCGTACAACCTTAGGTAAAATCATATATGTAGTGAGTAAATGTTTATAATTTTAGTAAATAACTTGTAATTTACTTTAGTAAATAACTTGTAATTTACTTTAGTAAATAACTTGATAATTTTACTCACCCCAGTTTGAATGTCGTAACATTGGATTTTTGATCTCGTATATTGAAAATAGACCCTAATTTACACATCTCGTATCATCGGATTCTCGTATATCGAATGCTCGTATAACGGGACCTCCCTGTATTGCCACGACTGCCGCTCGGGGAAAAACCTCCCGTCTGAAGGGCTCCATAGACTTCTAGAGTATTCTAAACCGCCTGGCGCCGCACGGGTTGGCAGTGCACGCGGCCGGTGAATCATTGCCGCGTGGGAATTAAGCCGCGTGGCCAGTGTGTGAAGGCCTTATTGAACTTCATTGATTTCTTAACCGCACGGTAAAAACCTGGTGTGAAGGCGGCCTTAGTAACCCAGGCTGCCTATGAGGGAAAGATTAGTTTTATCAGCCCTCTCCTCTTGCAGATGAAACTATATTTTTCTGATAGATTTTGATGTGTTTTCAAAGAATCTGATGTTTGTTTTTCTTGGTAAGCACTAGTTGTTGTTGTTGTTGTTTTACCCCCTTGACCTCGACCCTTGACCTCACCGCTGAAAAACTAGTGATTTCCAAGAAAAACAAACTTCCGAGTGTTTGTAAACACATAAAAATCTACCAGAAAGATATAGTTCACCAATAAAACTAAACTAACGCAACCTTACCCTAACCTAACCTGAGGGGGGGAAGTGAGCACTGGGGTACCTTTATAAGAGAGATCCTAGTGAGCACTGAGCTCGCCACGGGCCTGAGAAAGGCGTGCAGTCAGTTTGTACACAAGTTGTTTCGTACACCAGTAGATTCGTACACTACAAAGTTGTTTCGTAGTCTATATGAAACCATAGCCGTTTCGTACACGTAGCTCAGAGTTGAACTTGACTACTAGAGTTACGAAACGACACCAGGTATGTACGAAAAAACTCAAAATCAGTGTACGAAACAACTAACAAGACCTGTGTACGAAACAACTTGTGTACGAAACCCCCATGTCAAGATTAAAAGACACTCTAGGTTAAACCCACGCGCAGCTTAGTGACGGCAAATTTCAGTGGGGGCGAGAAAACGACGATTTTGTATCACGGCCTATTCTAAAATATTCCCCGAGCCTCACGAGGGTACTCCCCCCCCCAACCACCTACACGCACCTGTGGGTGCGGCGGGCCCGCCCCGACCTGACTCACTCCCTCCTACTCTCCCTACCCACGGCCTACCACACACAAAACACACACACCCCACACACACACAAAACACACACCCACACACCACACACACACACACACACCCCACAAGTTTACAAAACCTTTGACTTTGTAGCAATTTTAGTGGAGAAAAAGGGGGAGGGAGAGCGAAACCCCGCCAGCCACCCACAGCGCCCTGCCCTGCCCTACACACCTGTGCTATCCTGCTTGCTGGCAGGGCCACTCCCTTCTACCTTCCTCTTGCCACTATCCAAAAATTATCATTATGACTTACTATGTAGTGTACTATGTAGTGTACTATGTAGTGTACTATGTAGTTACTATGTGGTGTACTATTTAGTGTACTATGTAGTGTACTATGTGTGTACTATGTATTTACTATGTAGTGTACTTTGGGTCCTGTAGAAAGAAAAAGAAGAAAAAAAAAAATCCTCAGCACAGAACCGTGAACATGCCCAGAAAAAGGAGCACAGAAGACATGGTCTTTTGCCAGTGTTCATTCAGGACTGGCGACTGTTTTGTGGCGAGGCTGACCTCCACACTGCAGCTGACGTCATGCGCACCAGAGGAAAAGTTCAGTTTCCT
>JACEEZ010007541.1:0-22068 GCA_016584305.1 Chionoecetes opilio
GTAGCATAATTTTTATTATATTATACCTTAAAAATTTATACGAATATACTTATACGATAATACAAGTTTGTGAATGAGTCAAAAGGGGTTAAGGTGTATATACAATCATACACTACGCTCATATATAAACTACAAGAAGGATGAAAAACACGTCAATTATAGGAAACTCATCATTTTTCAAGCTTACTTATATATGCTTATAGACGAGAAAAGGTAAGGTGAAATGTATAGTTAAGTGAATTATATACATATACCAATAATACAGGTGTGTGATTGTGTATAAAGAAGGTAACAAGTATAAAGAAGATCAATAAAATAAAGATGAGTATAAGAGATCTCAAAATAAAGAGAATAAAATGAAGGATAAATAAAGAGAGAGAGAGAGAGAGAGAGAGAGAGAGAGAGAGAGAGAGAGAGAGAGAGAGAGAGAGAGAGAGAGGAGAGAGAGAGAGAGAGAGAGAGAGAGAGAGAGAGAGAGAGAGAGAGAGAGAGAGAGAGAGAGGAGAGAGAGGAGGAAGGGGAGAGAGAGAGAGAGAGAAGGAGAGAGGAGAAGAAGAGGAGAGAGAGAGAGAGAGGAGAGAGGAGAGGAGAGAGAGAGAGAGAGAAAAGAGAGAAAAGAGAGAGAGGAGAGGAGGAGAGAGGAGAGAGGAGGAGAGAGAGAGAGAGAGAAAGAAGTGAAAAGATGTGGCTAAATATAACATTATCTTCGTGTATAAACTTCTCTACGCATAATGTCTTTCAAGGCGAGTTATAGTAGTGAACGTAGCATATTACCATCATGAATATGTTATCGTATTAAGGGTCTAGAATTACTTATGTATCTAGGGACCAACATTAGTATCGGACGAAGAATTATGAATAAGGGAACTCGTATTAAAGATGGGTAGAGGGAGATAACTATGGTAATATAATAATGTATGATGTGTAAATGAGAAACAAATGATAATAAGAGAAAAGCGATAGGAGGAAAGATAGAAGAAATTAAGGAAAAGAGGAGAGAGAGGGAAGGGAAAAAGTAGAGAAATGAGGAGAAGAGAGAGAGGGACAAGGGATAGGAAGAGGGAAATAAAGACAAGAAAGAAGAGTATAGAGAGAGAAAGCGATAAGAAGGATGGAAGGAATGAAGGAAAGTTGGAGAGAGAAGGGGAAATGGGAGAAGAAAGGAGAAGAAATGAGGTGATGAGGAGAGAAAGGGAATATACGTAGAAGGAGAGGAGAGAGAAAGAGAAAAGAGGAAAGAAAAGAGGAGAGAGAAAAAGCAATGAGAAGGATAGAAGAAATGAGGTAAAAGAGGAGAGAAGGGAAAGGGTAAATAAGGGAGAGGGAAGGAATGATGAAAGGAGAGAAAGGGAATAGGGATAGCAAGAAAGAAGGAAAGAATTATTGAAGAGAATTGAGGAGAGAAAATATAGACGATAGAGAGAAATCGATAGGGATGAAAGGCATGAGGGAAAGTAGGAGGAGAGAGAGGGGAAAAAGGTGGGAAAAATTAAAAAAAAAAACCCCTAGCCTCCCCCAGCCCCGTTTCCCCCTCAGGGGGTAGATTTCGGGCGCGTGGGAGTCAGCACCCACGAGTCACCCCCAAAGGGGTTTGGGTCCCGCCCCTCCCCCTTTGCCCTTGTGTCCCAGCCCACGGTTTTCCCGGGTGTCTTTTCCTTTTCATTTTTTTATTATTAATTTTACAAGGGTATTTTTTATTACATTTTTTTTATTATTATTTTAATTTTTCATCATCACCGTTCTTTTTGATTTGTAAAGGTTTATTGTACAAAAAAAAACAAAACCCTATATATTTTATACAGAAAAAAGTTTTTACAAAAAAATTAAATATATTTGCAGCAGAAAAAAAGTACAAACCCGGGAAATCACCCCGCCGGTGAGGGGGATTACCCCGTCAAGTAGGGGGGGTTTCGCGTGGAGGCGTGGTGATGGGGGTTTTCCCCTGCGTCATGATCCCCCGGGCCGGGTGTGGGTGATTGTCAGCGGGGGGGGGGGTTTTGTGCAAAACCCCCAAAATCAGTCTTGGGGGTTTGTGGGGACCATGGGGGGCGGCCATCCCTTCACCCCCAATCAGAAAGCCCCCCCCCTGCGGGGTGGGCGGCGGGGGCCGGGCCGGGCCCAGGGGGGGGTTTGGCGGGGCAGGACAGGAAGGGTGAACAGTGGGCGACGGGTGTGCATCTCGCAGTGGTCGCACACTTGCCCCTCGAAGTCCTCCTGCAGCTCCTCTCTGGTGCAGAGCCCAGACGAAACACGCTGCAGTAGTGCCCCCATCTTTCCCCGGGTTGTTGCTGGGTTTGGGGTCCAGTGGGTGGTAGTCGGGGGTCCAGGGGGTACCAGGCCCTGCCTCTCCTGGCTTCCCGCTCTCGGGTGTGTTTTGGGTTTGGGGCAGTGTGCTGCGGCCCGTCTTTGCCTGTGCCTTAGTGTGTAGGGGGGAGGCACGTGCATGGTGGGCGCTGGGGCCCCTGGCGGCCCCGCCTGGCGGGGGCCCCTCCCCCGGTCGGTTTTCGGCCCCCCACGTGGAGGGGGGTCCAGTTGAGCCTGACACGCCCCTTTCCCCGAAAGCCAAAAAGGTCTGTAGGAGCCTTTTATTTACCGTTCTTCCCTTTTTATTAAACTCTGTTGTTTATTGTTTTGTTTTTATGTTGGGTTTTAAAGTAACTACCCTAATATACCCACTATACTACTACTTCTACTTCTAATACTACTACACTAAATACTACAACTACTTTTACTACTACTACTACTACTACTAATACTACTACTACTACTATTACCCTTTACTTTTCAAATACTATACTGCTACTTTCTACTTTCCACTTTTATTACTACTACTACTACTACTATAATACTCTAATACTAATACTACTATACTACTACTATTTTCTATTCTACTACTACTTTCTACTATACTACTATCATAAAACCCCTTTTACTTCTACTACTATTACTAATATAAATTCTACTACTAAATACTGCCCACTAATAATAATACTATTACTACTAATATAAAAAAAATTTCTACTTCTACTATACTTTCTACTACTACTATTTTACTTCCCACTACTACACACTACTACTACTTTCTCTACTTTAAAACTACTTTAAATTTTACTACTTTCTATACTATATACTACTATTACTACTATCTATACTACAATAATACTACTACTAAATACTACTACTACTACTACTATCCCTTTACTATACTACTACTACACTACACTACTAATACCTTCTGCTACTTATACTGCTACTACTAAACCCATACTTTTTCAACTGGTATACTACTACTAAATACTACTATTTCTACTAACTACTATTAAATACTATACTTTTACTATTTCGCCCACTTTTACTCCCACTACTACACTTTCTACTACTAAATACTTTCTACAAATACAATACTACTACTACTTCTGCCCACTTTTTACTACTCTACTACTTTCTACTTTTTATTACTATACACTTTCAACTCCCAATACTACTTTACTACTAATAACTACTACTGCTACTACTACTACTTACTAAATAAAACAACTACTTACTACTACTACACGATTCTAACTACTGCTACTTCAAAATATCTACTACTTTTACTACTACAATAAAAAAATAAATACTAATACTACTACAACTATTTCTATTAATACAACCCCCTACTAAATCCAAACCCATCGGTATGTTGATGTTTAATGCACCGTGATATTTTTTTCGCACCACACACACACCGCACACAACACACCCCACACCACACACACAACCCCAACAACACACAACACACAACACAAAACACGCACACACAAAACACACACGCCAGGCCGCAAACAAAGCCACAAATCCCGGCCACGCATGGAAATAAACTTGAGAAAAAAATATTCGTTTCCAGATATATAAAAAAAAACAAAAAAAAATTCACCTCCGCCCACAGAATAATTCCTGACCTTACGTTCTCGCCGCACCGTCCGGCAAAGAGAAAAAAGGGAAAGGACATATTAAAATCCCTCGCACGGTCCAATAGTTACTGACGAGAGAGAGAGAGAGAGAGAGAGAGAGAGAGAGAGAGAGAGAGAGAGAGAGAGAGAGAGAGAGAGAAAAGAGAGAGAGAGAGAAAAGGAGAGAGGGGAGAGGGAGGGGAGAGAGAGAGAGAGAGAGAGGAGAGAGAGAAGAGAGAGGAGACGAGAGAGAGAGAGAGAGAGAGAGAGAGAGAGAGAGAGAGGGGAAAAAATAGATAGATATGCAGACAGACAGACAGACAGACAGACAGACAGACAGAGAGACAGAGAGACACACTGCACACACACACACAAATAGACAGACAGACGCAAAAAACTAAGAGATATGCAAATAGACAATAAGAAAGACAGATAGACAGACACATACAAACACATGAATAAAATAAAATTAGTCAGACACACAGAGATATATAATGCAGTAAGAGACAAATAGACAGATATGCAGACAGACAGACAGACAGACAGACAGACAAAAAAAGCAGCAGATATGCATACAGACAATAGGAAAGACAGATAGACAGACAGACAAACAGACAAAGAGGAGAGTTGAGGAAAGGGTTGCCTACTACACGTAATTATGAAATCCGAAACAAACACAGAAACTCAGGTAGAAATAAATACACCTTGACTTGCAACTCTTACTTTCCCTTTTGCCTTTCTCTTATTACTTAGCAGGGAGGAAGGAAGGAAGGAAGGAAGGAAGGAAGGAAGGAAGGAAGGAAGGAAGTCATCAGTATTATTGTTCTATTTTGTGAGATTGTTATTTGTTATATCGCTACGATTGTTTATTTTTGTTTACTTCTCATCTTTTGTCCTCTATCCCTCCTTCCAGATTGTTTATTTTTGTTTACTTCCATCTTTGTCCGCTTCCTCTTTCCCTTGTCGAAGATTGTTTTTTTATTATTTATTTCTCATATTTTGCCCTTTCTCCTTCCCTTCCTTCCTTCCTTCCTTCCTTTTCCCCTTTCCCTTCCTTTTCTTTCCCCTTTATTCCAGTTAGTTTTTTATTTTTTCCCTTCTCACTTTTTGTCCCCTTCCTTTCCTCCCTCCCCCACAGGCCCCTCGAAGCCATCAAGGTAAGCTGGCTCTCGGGTAATAGAAAAGAGGCACCATCGTTGAAAGTAAAGAGGGGGGACTATTTCTGGGGGAAAAACGGGGTGCTTCAAATGGTTTAGGCTTTCCCCCCCAAAGCCAAGCCCTTAAGAGGGTCCCGCCGATCCAGGTTTAAGGGGAATGTCAGAAAAGGTAAATTATAATAAAGGCATGTGGGGGTTTGCCTGGGGAAAAAATGTCAGTGATCCAGTAGTAGTGTAAGAAAGTAGAACATAAGAAATAAGAAAAAAAGAGAATAAGGAAGCTAAAAAAGGCCGTGGTTTTTATAAACGTGGTATTTCCCTGTTATACAGTGGTATTTTCTGAAATTTGGGGTTTTAGTGGAGTCAAAGACCCTTTTAGGAAAAAAAGAAAAAAAGTATTGGTTAAATTATTTTGTAGAGAGATTAGTTTCCCTTTTTATGTCCGTGGGTGTGTGATTTGGGGAAGTTATCTTTTTTCAAAAGGAAAAAATCTATGCATCTGGCTTGTACGGGTTTAGACAAGACTCGAACGACAAGCCTGGATACTTAAACGTGGCGGGGAAAAATTTGAAAAAGAGCATCAAAGAGGACACGAAATACTTGCCAATGTCCATCCCTAAGCAAGAGTAATCGACTTTACTCTTTTCCCTTCCCCTTGTAAACTTTAAATTATCTTCCATTTAAATTTTTTCCCACCCCCCTAACGACTTCATATTTTAAAGAGAAGGACAAGACACCCCCCGAACTAAATTGGCCCGCCCCCCTTTCTTTTTTCCCCTTACTGTCTTTTTATGGGGAAGACAACTAGGCGGGCTTTTATTACCTCTTTTGTTTGCCCTTGGCCAGTCCTTTGTGATGTAAAAAATATAAAGATGATCAGAGTTTTTAACTCTTCACGCCAGATTTTTCTTTGAAATAAAAAAATGGGGTTGGTTTTTTTGAAAAAAATTACGAAAAGAATTTAATACCAAATTAGCAATAAACAAGGATATTAAAGGTCAATCTATAAAATATTGTTTAATGCTTTAAAAATTCAAGGTAGCCAAATTACAAGGGAAATTAGTTCTGGGACCATGGGGTTAATGAGGGACGTGATTTTAATAATGAATAGTTTCTGCTGTATAAGGAGAGAGAGAAAAAAAATTTAAAGTGTTTGTCATTTTGGAAACCCTTTAAGAAAACCCTTTGTTTTCCCAAAATAAGACTCATTAGGGACCGTTCACTCAATCTTACCAACTCCCTTTCTCTTTCTCCTCTCTCTTCTCTCCTCTTCTCTCTCTTCTCTCTCTCTCTTCTCTCTCTCCTCTCTCTCTCTTCCCTCTCTCTCTGCTCCTCTCCTTCCTCTCTCTCTCCTTTTTTCCCGTTGATTTTTTTCCTTCACGAAACACTTCCCCAAAAGGGTTTTAAAGTTTATCAGAAAAGACTTGGGAATTTTACATCAAAAAAAAATTTTAAAAAAATTCATAAGCCCCCATCATCTTTTATTTTGCTCACAAGAGGGTTTTAAAAAAAAAAATAAAACACTAATAAAGAAAATGCCCTTTTTGTCCTTTTCCGGTTCTCCCTTTGAACGCTCACGGGCGACAAAATGAAAAAAAAAGAAAAAAAAAGAAATAATTATAAAAAGACAAGGCGTCAAAATGATAACAAAGAAAAAAAAGAAAAAAATATGGGGCCTTTAAAAAAATAAGGTCCAAAACATGAAAGGGTTTTTTGCCTGCTTTGGAACTCCCCCCTTTCCCCCCCCTTCAAGCATCCTAATTCCCCTTTGGATCCCCCCCCCCGTCCTCCCCCCTCCCTGTTCCTGGACCTGATACTTACCTTTCTATCCCTTTTTAAACCCTTTAAAATCATAATTTTTTTAAAACCTTGTATTTTTCTGAAGCATTACCTTAATACCATTTTTCACTCCCTAATACCTTTTTAAAACCCCCCTTTTAGTTCCTATTTCCTTAATCATACCAAATTTGGGGCAAAGGGAGGTGGTATTTATTAGTTGTATTTTTCAGGGCCCCGAGCAGGCTCGTATGGCCCTCTCCATATCAAAATTTTTTATCATTCATCCTTAGTGCTTAGTTTTGGCCCAAGCCACCACCCCCGGAGAACAGGCACAAACCCCCGGTAACACCCCGGGGACCCATTCAAATGCTGGGTGGACAGGGGGGGGGTTTTTTAAGGAAAAGCCAACCGTTCCGTTCCGTCCGGGGGGCGAACCCCGGGGCTTCTCGGTTTTTTGGGAAAGAGCGTGGTTTCCCTACACTAGGAGTACCCCCGTGTTGTTTTGTGGGGTGTGTGTGTGTGTTGGGGTGTGTGTGTGTTGTGTGTGTGTTGTGTTGTGTGTGTGGGGTAGATGGAGAAAATAAAGATCAAGGGAAAAAAAAATGCAGTAAGAAAACACCCCCAACACCCCTAAAAATGAATGAAAAAACCCAAAAAACAATAAAAACAAAGACAATCACAATAGCGAAGATAAAAAAAAAAAAAGAGACGATGGAAAAAACAATAAAGGGATGAAAAAAAAGGTTACGTAGCTCCGACTTCGTGGGTTTTTTTAAAGAGAGTGAAGATAGACAGAAACAGGTGAAACTATATAGAAAAGGAGAGAGGAGAGGGGAGAAAGAGGAGAGGAGAAGGGGAGGGGAGAGAGGGGAAAAGAGAGGAGGAGAGAAGAGAGAGAGAGAGAGAAGAGAGGGGAGAGAGAGAGAGAGAGAGAGAAAAGAAGCGA
This sequence comes from Chionoecetes opilio, assembly GCA_016584305.1. NCBI lineage: Eukaryota > Metazoa > Arthropoda > Malacostraca > Decapoda > Majidae > Chionoecetes > Chionoecetes opilio. Next base: position 7,815 of record JACEEZ010007541.1, read on the forward strand.
GAGCGAGAGCGAGAGCGAGAGCGGGGAGCGGGGGCGAAGCGAGAGCGAGAGCGGAGAGGAGACGAGAGGGCGGGGAGCGGGGGAGGGGAGCGAGAGGAGGAGAGAAGGGCAGACAGACAGCAGAAGACAGACAGACGACAGACAGACAGAAGACAGGACGACAGACAGCAGACGACAGACAGACGAAAAAGGACAGACAGACAGACAGACAGGGGCAGAAAAAACAGACAGACAGACAGAAATAGATACAGAGACAGAGTACAGTTCTTTTAACTCAAACACTAAAGAAAGAGAAGCAAAAATCTTGGATCATTATATCGCAGCCAACCAATTTTTGCGATTCACAAGGAGAGAAAAGAGAGAGGAGGAGAGAAAAAAAAGAAAGAAAGGAATATTCGCGGGAAAAAAACCTTCCCTGAAATAACGAAAAAAAAAGAACAAATTTTTTTAGAAATGAGGTGCCAAAAAAAAAAGAGAGATGTTATTGCAAAGAGAGGAGAGGAGAGAGGGGAAGGGGAGAAGAGAGAGGGAGCGAGAGAGGGGAGAGAGAGAGAAAGGGGGGAGAAGAAGAGGAAGAGAGGAAGAGAGAGAGAGAGAGAGAGGAGAGGAGAAGGGGAGAGGAAGTGAGAGAGAGAGGAGAGGAGAAGAAAAAAGGGGGGGAGAGAAGGGAAGGGGGAGAGAGGGAGGAAGGGGGAGAAAAGGGGGGTGAGAGGGAAAGAGGAGGAGGAGGGGAAGAGAGAGAGAGGCAAAAGAGGAGGAAGGGGGAAGGGGGAAGAGGAGGGGAGGAGGGGGGGGAGAGGGGGGNTTTTTCTCTTCCATTTTTAATTTGACTTTTCTCTTACGAAAAAAAACTCCCTTAATTTGCACATCAAAACAATATAAACATTCTATAAGCCATCATTCATCTTATATACGCTCACAAGACGGTAAAATAAATAAATAAAACACTAAGTAAAGAAATATCGTCCTTTTAGTCCTTCCGGCTTCTCCCTTTAGAACGCTCACAGGACGACAAAATGAAAATAAAAGAAAACAAAGAAATAATTATAAATAAGACAAGGCGTCAAAATGATAACAAAGAAAAGAAAAGAAAGAAATATGGACCTTAAAGAAATAAGGTCCAGAAACATGAAGCTCTTATCTTGCCTGCTTCTGGACACTCCCCCCTTCCCCCCTCTCAATGCTATCCTATATCCCTTAGGACTCCCCCCCACCGTCCCTCCCCCCTCCATGTTCCTGGACCTGATCACTTATCCTTACTATCCCTTAAACCTTGAAAATCATAACTTTTTTAAACCTTGTATTTTCTGAAGCATTACCTTAATACCTATTTTTCACTCCTCTAATATCCTTTAAACCCACTCTCTAGCTTCCTACTTTCCTTTAATCATATGCCTAAATAGGGGCAAGGTAGTGTGTGTATTCATCTAGTTGTATTTTACAGGGCCTGAGCAGCGCTCGTATGGCTCCGTCTCCATATCAACATTTTTATCATTCATCCTTAGTGCTTAGTTTTGGCCGAAGCCACCACCCTGGAGAACAGGCACAAACCCCGGCTAACACCCGGTACCCATTCACTGCTGGGTGGACAGGGCTGGGGTTTTTAAAGGAAACAGCCAACCGTTTCCTTTTCCGTCCGGGGATCGAACCCGGGCCCTTCCCTCGGTTGTGAACCGAGCGTGCTTCCCCTACACTACGGAGTACCCGCGTGTGTGTGTGTGTGTGTGTGTGTGTGGTGTGTGTGTTGTGTGTGTGTGTTGTGTGTGTGTGTGTGTGTGTGTGTGTGTAGATGAGAGAAAATATAAATGATCAAGAAAACGAATGCACGTACAGACAACACCCCCAACACCACTAAAAATGAATGAAAAAACCCAAAAACAATAAAAACAAAGACAATCACAATAGCGAAGATAAAAAAAAACGATGACGATGGAAACAACAAGTAAAGTGGATGAAAAACAAGTGTCTACGTAGCTCCGACTATCAGTGGGTTTTTTAACGAGAGTGACAGATAGACAGAAACAGGTGCAACTATATAGAAAGAGAAAAGAGAGAGAGAGAAGAAGGAGAGGAGGGGAGAGAGAGTAGAAGAGAGAGAGAGAAGAGAAAAGAGAGGATGAGAGAGAAGAGAAAAGAGAAGAGAGAGAGAGAGAGAAAGAGAGAGCGAGAGCGAGAGCGAGAGCGAGAGCGAGAGCGAGAGCGAGAGCGAGAGCGAGAGCGAGAGCGAGAGCGAGAGCGAGAGCGAGAGCGAGAGCGAGAGCGAGAGAGAGACAGACAGACAGACAGACAGACAGACAGACAGACAGACAGACAGACAGACAGACAGAGACAGACAGACAGACAGACAGACAGACAGACAGACAGACAGACAGACAGACAGACAGACAGACAGACAGACAGACAGACAGACATAGATACAGAGACAGAGATACAGTTCTTTTAATCTCAAACACTACAGAAAGAGAAGCAAAAGTCTTGGATTCATTAATATCGCAGCCAACCAATTATTGCGATTCACAAGGAGAGAAAGAGAGAGAGAAGAGAGAAAGAAAGAAAGAAAGGAATATTCGCGGAAAAATACCTTCCATGAAATAACGAAAAAATAATGAACAAATTATTTATAGAACTGAGGTGCAAAGAAAAAATGAAGATGTTTATTGCAAAGGGGAGAGAAGAGAGAGAGAAGAGAGGAGAGAGATAGAGAGAGGGGAGGAGAGAGGAGAGAGAGAAGAGAGAGAGAGAGAGAGAGAGAGAGAGAAAAGAGAGAGAGAAGAGAGAGAGAGAGGGGAGAAAAGAGGAGAGAGAGAGGAGAGAGAGAGAGAGAGAGAGAGAGAGAGAGAGAAGAGAGCCAAGAGAGCAAGAGAGAGAGAGAAGAGAGAGAGCAAGAGAGCAAGAGAGCAAAAAGAGAGAGAGAGAGAGGGGAGAGAGAGAGAGAGAGGGGAGAAGAGAGAGAGAAAAGAGAGAGAGAAAAGATAAGGAGAAGAAGAGAGAAAAGAAAAGAGAAGAAACAACACCAGGCACTTTAACTTAACCATTTAAAAAGCAGTGGCCGTCTCGTGAAGACTTAACCACTTAAGTAGTAGTTTTTTCTTATCCTATTCATTTTACATTTTAAATATTCACGTTCTTTTATTTATATTTATTCCAAGATGGCAGTTTGGGGCGAGTTGGCCTTACAGAAACCTTACCGTTTGCTTACCGCAGCCTTGAGCCGTTTTTACCAAGGCCCTCACAGCAATAAAAAAAAAAAAATCTAAAGTCAAGGGGCCCACAGCTCACTAGGGCGTGTAATGGCCCTCACCATGCGTTTGAGGACCCTTAGCGCCCCAGTAGGGGTCAGCCCCTTCAAAACCTCCTATGGTAGGCTAAATAAAATATAAAAAGGGGTTTCCCCAAGGGAACCGTGAAAAAGTATGTGAAAAGTCAAAGAGAGGAAAGAGAAAAAGGATAGGAGAGAGAGGAGAAGAGAAGGAGAGCGAGAGAAGAAGGGGAAAAGAGAGAGAGAGGAGAGAGAGAGAAAAAAGTAGATGAAGAGAGAGAGAGTAGAAGAGGGGGAGAGAGAGAAGGGAGGGATGAAGGGGAGAAAAGAGAGGAAAGGGAGAAGAAAAGGAGAGAAAGGAAGGGGAGAGAGAGAGAGAGAGAGAGAGAAAGAGAAAGGGAGAGAGAGAGGAAAAGGGGAGAAGAGAAAAAAAAAAAAGTGTATTTGCTTCATATGAGGAGATTTCTTCAAAATAACATCTTTGGAATTTTTTATAAGTAACGAACGCCCTTAAGTGTGTTGTAAGTTTGTGATGATTAGATGGGTATAAGTAAGTATATCCAATTTTTATCAATCCTAACCTAACCCTTTAAAGTATTTTTTACTTATATTTTCGATAAGTTACCGAATTTTTATCAATCATCAGGGTTTTAAATTGGTTTTGTTGTTGTACGTTTTTTGATGGGTTTTGAAAGATACAATAAGTTATCTTTTTTTTAAAAATTGTAATTAAGCCCCAAATTTTTATAATAAAATTAACCCATTTTTTACCTATATTACCCATAAGTTTCCTATAAGTTCTATTACATGTATTTTTTTTAAATGTGGTTAACAAGTTCTGAAATCTGGGTTTCGATGCAAATCTCTTTTATTAACCCTTGAACCCGAACGTATTTTCAACGTATTTGGTACCATTAACGATTTTAGTGAATATAAGCACTTTATAGATATGAAAACCCTTTTCTTTAATTCTTGCCCACTAACTTATTTCGTAATATTAAGTGACTTTCGTTAAATTTATGGCAACACCCGACAATTTTTTTAGCAAAAGGGAAAAATCTGGCGTTGTGAAGGGGTTATATTAAAAAACAAAACCTAATATTCAATGCGAGGGAAGTAGCAATATCTGTAACACTTTGCAACACACTCAGACAATATCGTGCTGATGGTTGTCATATCTTCCTGGCAGACACAAAACAGCCGTCCAAGGGGAGACATAACACATTAACACAGCACTCTAACGTTGTTGTAAATACGTGTAAAAAGTATCGTGTTTATGGGCCTAAGAGTGATACCTTTTACTACAAAACAAACAAATCGCGTCTGAAACCTTTTTAGTTGTTCACATAGTATATATATAGCATTCAAACTTACGCGCAATATTTTTAATGTTGCGTCAAAAAAATAAAAGGTCTTTCAATTTAACATGTACATTTCCCTGCTGGTCTGAATGTTCAAATACCTTACAGGAACGAGCCAAGCTTACGTATCCGCTTCGCTAGAAAATTGTAAAAATAACCAGGAGTTTTTTCATTACAGGACATTTGTAATTCTCACGGTAAAAATACAAAAAAGTGCCCCGTCCTTCCTACTGAAAACCCAATAAACCTTTTTTTCAATTTTTTTGCCCATTGTTTCTGTGTCGCCGTGAGCCATCTGTTGCCATTTGGGATCCATCCATTATGACTCAAGTTTTGCTGAGTGTAGGCACAGAGAGGGAGGTGGAAGTGAGAGAGAGGGGAAAAAGAGGGGAGAGCGAGGAGGGAGAGAGGAGGAAGAGGAGGAAGGGACAGCAAGGGCAAGAGAAGGGAGAGACAGGTTATAGGCACAGGGAGAGAGGAGGAAGAGGAGGGAGAGCAAGGGAGAGAGAGGGGAGACAGGTAGTGAGGGGAAGCACAGCCGGACAAAGGGGAGAGGAGGGTCGTGTGAGGGCTTCCTCCTCCAGGCTATTACCGCTCCGTCACTCCCCCTCAAATAACTATCGATACATATTTCAAAGGTTAGAGCGAGGCATAAGCAAGGCCAACCCCGCACTGCCCTTCCATTTATCATCCACCTGCCTTTTCTTTCCTATATTTCTTCCTATTGCCCTTCCTTTCTTCCTTCCTTCCTTCCTATTGCCCTTCCTTTCTTCCTTCCTTCCTTCCTATTGCCCTTCCTTTCTTCCTTCCTTGTTACATTTTAGTCTCACGTCCCCACGCTACTTTTCTGTATCTGTATCTCTCTCTCCGGCTTTGTATCTCTCTCTCTCTCTCTCTCTCTCTCTCTCTCTCTCTCTCTCTCTCTCTCTCTCTCTCTCTCTCTCTCTCTCTCTCTCTCTCTCTCTCTCTCTCTCTCTCTCTCTCTCTTTCTCTCTCCCTCTGTTTCCTAATCACACCTATTTGTTATCATTTCTGTTCGATCGTCCTCTGATTACTGCGCCCATATATGCTACGAGGTCCAGCGAGAGAGGGGGAGGAGGAAGAAGAGAAGAAGGAGGTGGAGGAGGAGGAGGAGGAGGAGGAGGAGGAGGAGGAGGAGGAGGGAGGAGGAGGGAGGAGGAGGAGGAGGAGGAGGAGGAGGAATACATGGGAATACATAGGAATAACAGACACCAGGAGACCCATTGGTCCATAACTAGGGTATCTGTTGTACTACATACTATTAACTATCAACTACATGTAAGAGGAACAGTTGTAAAATGATACCATGTCCCTAAAGAAGATAGGAACATGAAAGTTTGTTTCGTAGTGAAGAATGATAGGATATGAAATATACAAACTACAACTATCACTATCACTAATCGATCCAAAGGACTATAATATGAATTCGCAGGGCAATATTAATGCCCATTTACTTTACAGTGTGCGTCAAGTCTGTTTTTAAATGTAGTTATTGTGCTGGGTCCGACAACATTTGCTGGTAACCTGTTCCATCGATCAACAACTCTAACATTGAAATAATTTTTACGGAGATCTGTGATGCAACGTTGACCGTTTATTTTTAAACCGTTATTTCTTGTTGTCACTTGTGGAGATAGTTCGAATAGGTTCTCTTGATTAATGACATCAAATCCTTTTAGGATCTTAAAGGTTTCTATCAAGTCCCCACGGATTCTACGATCCTTTAAGGAAAACATATTAAGTTTCCGCAGTCTCTCTTCATAAGATGAATTTCGCAGAGATGGAATTTGTTTGGTTACTCTTCTTTGCACTGATTCCAATTTGGCTTGATCTTTTACGAAACAAGGCGACCAGAATTGAACGGCATATTCTAAGTGCGGCCTAACCAAAGACGTGTATAATCGTGTCATTACTTTCGGAGTTTTATGTTCAAAGTTGCGTTTAATGAAGCCCAACATCATATTCGCTTTTTTACTGGCAGCTAGGCAATGCGGACTGGTTAAGATCATTACTGATGATGACACCTAAATCCTTTTCCTGCTGAACTTCATTTAACGATTTATTTTGCATTTGATAGTTATATTTGAGGTTATCGTTACCTATATGCATTACTTTACATTTATCGGAATTGAATTTTAATTTAATAAGAGGAGGAGGAGGAGGATTACATAGGATTACATAGGAGTAACAGACACCAGGAGACCTATTGGTCCATAGCGAGGGTATCTGCTGAACTACATACTACTAACTATCAACTACTTGTAAGAAAACAGTTGGAAAATGATACCATGTCCCTAAAGAGGATAGGAACATGGAAGTTTCATAGTGCAGAATGATAGGATATGAAAAATACTAACTACAACTACCACTACCACTACAACTAATCGATACGGGGGACTAGATACGAATTCGCACTATCAATACCCATTTACTTTACAGTGCGCGTCAAGTCTGTTTTTGAATGTAGTTATTGTGTTGGCTCCGACAACATTTGCTGGTAACTTATTCCATCGATCAACGACTCTAACATTGAAATAATTTTACGGAGATCGGTGATGCAACGTTGACCGTTTAGTTTTAAACCATTATTTCTTGTTGTCACTTGAGTTGAAAGCTCGAATAGGTCCTCTTGATTAATGACATCAAAACCTTTAGGATCTTAAAGGTTTCTATCAAGTCCCCACGGATTCTACGATCCTTTAAGGAAAACATATTAAGTTTCCGCAGTCTCTCTTCATAAGATGAATTTCGCAGAGATGGAATTTGTTTGGTTGCTCTTCTTTGCACTGATTCCAATTTGGCTTGATCTTTTACGAAACAGGGCGACCAGAATTGAACGGCATATTCCAAGTGCGGCCTAACCAAGGACGTGTATAATTGTGTCATTACTTTCGGAGTTTTATGTTCAAAGTTACGTTTAATAAAGCCCAACATCATATTTGCCTTTTTACTGGCAGCTAGGCAATGCGAACTGGTTTTCAGATCATTACTGATGATGACACCTAGATCCTTTTCCTGCTGTACTTCAGTTAACGATTTATTTTGCATTTGATAGTTATATTTGAGGTTATCGTTGCCTATATGCATTACTTTACATTTATCGGAATTGAATTTTAATAGCCATTTATCACTCCAATCTGATAGTTGAGGAGGAGGAGGAGGAGGAGGAGGAGGAGGAGGAGGAGGAGGAGGATTACATAGGATTACATAGGAATAACAGACACCAGGAAACCTATTGGTCCATGACGAGGGTATCTGCTGAACTACATACTACTAACTATCAACTACTTGTAAGAAAACAGTTGGAAAATGATACCATGTCCCTAAAGAAGATAGGAACATGGAAGTTTCGTAGTGCAGAATGATAGGATATGAAATATATTAACTACAACTACCACTACCACTACAACTAATCGATCCAGTGGACTGAATATGAATTCGCAGGGCACTATCAATACTGGGACTGAGAGTGCTGTGAAGTGTGGGGCAGGTGTATCCAGCTTCTTTCCTGTGAATACAGGAGTGAGGCAAGGGTGCGTCCTTGCCCCATCACTTTTCAACGCTTGTATGGACTGGGTATTGGACAAGGTTGTAGATCAAAGTGATTGTGGAGCATCCGTCGGCAACATCAAGATCACTGATCTTGTTTTTGCCGATGATGCAGTAATCTTTGCTGAGTCGCTGGAGGTCCTGGTGATGGCTCTCGAGGCGCTGCACGAGGAGGCAAAGCCTTTGGGACTTGAGGTCTCCTGGCTCAAGACCAAGGTCCAGGTATTTGGAGACTTACTAGATGAAGCAGTACAGTCTGTTCATGCGTGTGGCGAGGACATTGAGATCTTGGAAAGTTTTACATACCTTGGTAGCGCAGTCCATAATGACGGCGGGTCACGTCAAGAAGTCTTACGACGGATTGGCATAGCCCACGGTGTTATGGACTCGCTCAGCGGGAGTATTTGGCGTTGTCGGTACCTGTGCAGGAGGACAAAGATCCGGATCTTCAAGTCGCTTGTGATCCCTGTCTTACTCTATGGTTGTGAGACATGGACACTAAATAGTGACTTGAAGAGACGAATCAATGCCTTTGGTAATAAGTGTCTTCGCAGAATCATGGGGTATCGCTGGGATGATTACGTGTCAAATCAGCGATTGCACCGTGAGACTGAATCGAGGCCTATTACCTGCATAGTCCATCAGCATCATAGTCCATCAGGGGCTTCCAAGGGGCCTCCAGGGTCATCCAGGGGCTTCTAGGGGCTTCCAAGGGGCCTCCAGGGGCTTCCAAGGGGCCTCCAGGGGCTTCCAAGGGGCCTCCAGCAGTTTCCAAGGTGCCTCCAGGGGCTTCCAAGGGGCCTCCAGAGGGCTTCCAAGGGTCATCCAGGGGCCTCCAGGGGCTTTCAGGGGCCTCCAGGGGCTTTCTTTCAGGGGCCTTCAGAGGCTTCCAGGGGCCTCCAGGGCCTTACAGGGGCCTCCAGGGGCCCCACGGGGCTTCCAGGGGCCTCTAGGGGTTTACAGGGGCCTAAGGGTACGCTCCATGGGCGCCGCTACTTACCACAGGCACGCTAAGGAATCCTAAATTATGAATGAACACCCAGGCTTAGCCTACATGTTGGAGAACTTTGGTAATTAACGAAAATTACCTCCTCTCCTTCCCTTCCTCCCATTTTTTCCTACTTCTCTCTCCTATTTTTCTCTCCTGCCTCCCATTTATTTCTGTCTCCTCTCCTCTTTCTTCCCCTCCTGCGCCCTTCTTTCCTTCCTTCTCTCTGCTTCCTCTATCTTGCAACTCCTTATTGGTCCTTCTATTCACAAGTTTTCCCTCTTCCTCTGCCTTTCTTCTTCCCCTCATCTCATTCCCTATCCTCCCCATTCCATCTGTCCCTGACAATTGCCTCCTATTATCAATATCTCCTCTCTTCCCTTCCTTTAACCTTAGATTTATCCGCACCTCCTTATCTGCTTCTACGCTTATCTTCCTGATTTTCCTCTTTATCTCTTCTTCCTTCTTCGTCTCCTTCCTACCTAAATTTTTAATTCTTCTAGATCTTTACCGGTATTTCTCCTCGCTCCCCTTCTATAACGTTTACTCCCCTCTTGCCTTAGTTCCCTACCTGTGCCGCTTCCCTCACTTCCTGCTGTATCCCCTTAGTGGTATATCCCCCAATCAGCAATAACCCCAGCTCCCTCGAGACGCCTCCCCTCCCCTCACACCTGAAATCCCCGCCACTGAGCCTCAGATAAACGCGTAGAGGGGAAGAGACGCCGCCGGGGAGAGAGATTAAAGAATGTACGTGTCAAGGCCGGACACACACACACACACACACACACACACACACACACACACACACACACACACACACACACACACGTACCGAAAGAGAAAGACATAAAAGACAGCCTCTCGTACGCAAATACATATAAAGAAAGATCAAGGAAATAAAACATATGAGACAAAGACAACACATGAAACAGACATACAAACACACACACACACACACACACACACACACACACACACACACACACACACACACACACACACACACACACACACACACACACACACACACACACACACACACACAGACTCACCGATAAAAGAAAGACAAAGAGAAGACACAGCAGACAAAGGCAAACAAACGAGACAAACAACACAGCAAAAAAAAAACATAAACACACAAAGGAGACGAAGAGAGATCGATGAACCCAATAAGATCCTCGTCATTACGGGCACAAAAATATAACACGGCAGATAAAGACAGAGAGAGGCGTGGAAAGAACACACGAAATCACAACGCTGGGATAAAGTGGGGTGAACATTTGAGAAGGAAAATATACTTAATGACATGCAGAAATATGACTCATAGGGAGATAAAAGAGAAGAAGGTGGTGAAAGGAGGTAGATAAGGAGGGGGAGTAGGAGGATAAGGAGGAGGAGGAGGAGGAGGAGGAGGAGGAGGAGGAGGAGGAGGAGGAGGAGGAGGAGGAGGAGGAGGAGGAGGAGGAGGGAGACTAAGAGGTAGAGGAGGAAAAAACAAAACCCAAAGCGCCTGTCCTCCTCTCGCGTTCCTTTGTCACAAAGGCAAAGGACTTCACCAAAAAGGACAAAACCTTTGGACAAGTCACCAATCACAGCGTGTATACGAAAAACACAGGAAGTTATCGACTCCTGCGGATACTTCAATCGCTTTGGTGCTCAAGAGAGTAAAGAAATCCATGGTGAAATAATTTATAGATCAGGAATGTGGAAGTCAAACATAAATGGAATCTAATATTTTAACCCTTCATAAGTGTCTTTATTTATTCATAGTAACATCTAAGTTCTTACCAGTACATGATTGACTGTGCTCATATATATCCTTCACTTTAGTAGAGTCCCTTAGTTATGTCAATACTAAATCCGCTTGTGGAACGCTATTACGCTGAGGTGTCGAATTCAGTACTCGTCCCGAACAGGTAAAAAACACTCAGGTACCAGGTCATACCCCCACCCCTCGTCACTGCACGGTTCAGGTCACGTTAACTTGACCTGACGCCCTAGCCACAACTGTCCACTTGAATGGCGAAAAACTTCCAAAATGACCCGACCTGACATTTCCTCTCTCCCACCTGACACGCCTCGATGACCCAGCCTGACCTGACTGTTTTACCCTTTTCTTACGTTTCTCTTGTAGACGTGGCACTCAGGGGCGTTGCGTTACTGGCGGAACGAGAGTTACTGTAGGTCACCAAAAGAGTTCAGTTCGTCGGGCAGGAATCATATTTATGGTCGTACAGGCAGTAACTTATAGGCTTTAGACTGTGTTTGCAATGTTACGAATCACAGGCAACCAGAAGTAGCAACCTATCTGAATTATACATGTTAATAGCAGCCCAGCAGACTATTCTTCTTAACAATTCTCAATATCATTCCTCGTATTATAAAAAGGGAACAAAAACCTTACTGGGTTACATAAACATCATACCAGGAAGACAAGTATCATTCTTAACAAAACAAAACAACTAGTTAAAAAACCTAACATAAATCTAAAGTAAAATATCAAATTCTACGACCTTGAAAAATCGAACCAAGGAGACAGAACTAAGAAAAAAATAGACGAACCACTGTGCCATCGCGTCCCTCACACTTCATAACAGGAACACAATTATCTTTCTTAACAAAACAAAAAACTAGTAAAAGAAACGCAACATAAATCTCAGGTAAAATATCAAACTACGAATTTCAGAATCGAACCAAGGAGACGCGAACTGAGAAAAAAAGACGAAACTACTGTGCCATCACGTCCCTCACACTTCAATACACACTTGACATGCTCTTCAGGTGACATGTCCTTCGTAACCAAGGGTGCGAATCCCTTCACGTCTCCCTCGACAGGACTATACCGTATTCATATAGGCAAGGACACTCACGGTAGCTTAGTCCCGGCGATTCCACTTCCCCCGGCGGGCTGGGTAGCTCCGAGCGGAATGATGTAACCTACTTGTCATATTAACCCCTTCACGCCCAGATCTTTCCTTTACTATATAAAATCGTCTGTTGTTAGCCATAAAACTACGAAAAGTAAATTAATACACCAAATAAGCTAGTGGACAAGGATACTAAACAGGCCATAGCTGTAAAACATTGCTTATATTAATTAAAATCGTCTAATGGTACCCAGATTACAATGGAAATTACGCTCTGGGCCTCAAGGGGTTAAGTAGTCAACATAAAATGTTCTCCGACATCAAGTATCTCAGCTTACAACCCGCCGAGGGAATCAGAGTCGCCAGTACTAAGCTATCGTGAGTGGCCTTGACAAACTGAATACAGTATAGTCACTGATAATAAAATAAAAATTAAAAATAATAATTTAATAATAATATAATAATAATTATTATTTCACTCACTCACTCACTATAGTGAGATGTAGGACCAAACATTGGTACAGATGCATGGATCTCCTAATACTACGTCACTTAATACTAATACTACATACATAATACTAATACTAATACTAAGCACGATGATTCCTCTCTTCCATACGTGTACCATCCATGTATTCCTTCCTTATTATCCTTCAATGTAATCCCCACGAAGAGAGAGTGAGTGAGTGAGTGAGTGAGTGAGAGAAAACGAGAGAGAGAGAGAGAGAGAGAGAGAGAGAGAGAGAGAGAGAGAGAGAGAGAGAGAGGAGAGAGAAGAGAGGGGGAGGAAGAGGAGAGGACGAGAGAGAGAGAGAGAGAGGAGAGAGAGAGAGAGAGAGGAGAGAGAGAGAGAGGAGAGAGAGAGAGAGAGAGAGAGAGAGAGAGAGAGAGGAGGAGAGAAGAGAGAGAGAGAGGAGGAGAGAGAGGAGAAAGAGAGAGGAGAAAGAGAAGAGAGAGAGAGAGAGAGAGAGAGAGAGAGAGAGAAAGAGAGAGTAGGAAAGTCCGAATTGTATATTTTCATAACTACATTGGGTTTGTTATTCATTCTGGCATGGTTTATACACGTGTATTCCTGGCGGTATTTTCCCACGCGATTATTCACTGCTGAAAATGAGGCGGCGCGGCTGTCTGTCTGTCTGGCTGTCTGTCTGTCTGTCTGTCTGTCTGTCTGTCTGTCTGTCTGTCTGTTATAGTTTATTTGTTGTTGTTTTATTGATAGAATTCCTTGCTTTCTTGATGTTTTTTCCAGATTTTACTTCTATTTTTGTTTGATTAGCAAGATTCTCTCTCTCTCTCTCTCTCTCTCTCTCTCTCTCTCTCTCTCTCTCTCTCTCTCTCTCTCTCTCTCTCTCTCTCTCTCTCTCTCTCTCTCTCTATCTATCTCTCTCTCTGTATGTGTGCAATAAAACAAGACATCGAATGAAAACTGATATCAAACGACAGATTGAATCGTTGTATGTGGAGAGAGAGAGAGAGAGAGAGAGAGAGAGAGAGAGAGAGAGAGAGAGAGAGAGAGAGAGAGAGAGAGAGAGAGAGAGAGAGAGAGAGAGAGAGAGAGAGAGAGAGAGAGAGAGAGAGAGAGAGAGAGAGAGAGAGAGAGAGAGAGAAATCTATGTGTGAGTGTGCAGTATTTCCTTGTTCTCGGTTTTTAGCTTCACTTGTATATTCTTCGTTCGATTTAATTTTTGCCGCGTGTTGTCTCGTTCCTCATAACTTTTGCTGTTCTTTACAAGTATACTGGGAGAGAAAGTTAAGTGGAGCAACGCACAATCGATATACTTTATGAGCGTGCGTGCGTGCGTGCTGCGTGCGTGCGTGCGTGCGTGCGTGCGTGCGTGCGTGCGTGCGTGCGTGCGTGCGTGTGCGTGCGTGCGTGCGTGCGTGCGTGCGTGCGTGCGTGCGTGCGTGCGTGCGTGCGTGCGTGCGTGCGTGCGTGGTCGTGCGTGCGTGCGTGCGTGCGTGGTGCGTGCGTGCGTGCGTGCGTGCGTGCGTGCGTGCGTGCGTGCGTGCGTGCGTGCGTGCGTGCGTGCGTGCGTGCGTGCGTGCGTGCGTGCGTGCGTGCGTGCGTGCGTGCGTGCGTGCGTGCGTGCGTGCGTGCGTGCGTGCGTGCGTGCGTGCGTGGTGCGTGCGTGGCGTGTGCGTGCGTGCGTGCGTGCGTGCGTGCGTGCGTGCGTGCGTTGGTGTGTGTGTGTGTGTGTGTGGGTAGGGT
>JACEEZ010007542.1:0-2500 GCA_016584305.1 Chionoecetes opilio
ATTCTTTGTTAATTTTGTTCTAATTTTTTCTTTTTCTATCTGTTTTTTTTGTAAATCTCACTAAAAAACCAGTTTTGTTTTGTTTTTTGTGTTTTGTTGTTACTGTTTTTTTTTTTTTCTTTTTTTTTCTTTTATGTAATTGCTACTGACGTCCTTGGATAAACTTGTTGTAAACTACAGAGATGCTGCCGAATAGCCGTATGGCTTCGTATGGGCTGTTTTACACAAATTATGTTATATAACTTTATTAACGTATGTATTATTAGGGTAAGCATATTAAAGTGTTTCAAGTGTTTCAAGTGTTTCCTCCCCCTCTTCCTCCCTCTCCTCCTCTCCCTCCTCCTCATCCTCCTCCTCCCCTCATACCTCCTCCTCCCCCTTCCTCCTCACCTTTTTCCTCTTCCTCTTCCTCTTCCTCTCTTCCTCTTTTCCTCTCTCCTCTTCCTCCTCTTCCTCTTCCCTCTTCCTCTTTTCCTCTTCCTCCTCCTTCCTCCTCCCCCCTTCCTCCTCCTCCTCCTCCTGAGGCTACACCAACACTACATTAGACCATCATAAAAACACACAGATAGCCCCGATTTAAAACGGTTACCACTCCCCTACTCCCCGACTGTGAACGGGCTGTGGTTCAGTAAGGGTCCTGACAGTTATAGACCACCATCGGGTTTTAAGGTACCAGGGTCATTGCTGCAGGAAGCATTGAAGTTTTAACGGCGTCCTACATGGAAAAGTACACAATCCGCAGTGGATTGAACGGAGCTGGGGCTTGATTGATTTGCTGCCTCCCAAAGAAAGCGCCAGGCAAGGCTGCCGCATCACCCTTAAAACCTCCACCACTGTGTCCACCATTACAAAACACACATAACATGACCCGATCTATCAAGCACTAAACTACCCCCCCAAACTAGTAGTAGTTAGCCATAGATTTCAGCTTTCAACTTTCCCCCACAAATTCCAACAGTTTTTCTATATTGCATGGTATCACTTAATTTCCGGCCAGCTTCGGAATGGAGGGATGGGTGGGTGGGGAGGAGCCTTCTACTTTTCCCATCTTTTTCTCTTATTATCTAGTTAGTGTAGTGTTAAAAAGCAAACAGCCTTGTAAGGACCTATTGGTATGTTGCTGTTTGTGTTTACCTTTGAATCCTTTGTAATCCTCCTCCTTCTCCTCCTCCTCCTCCTCCTCCTCCCCCTCATACCTCTTACCGTGCATTGTGTGTGTGTGTGTTGTGGGGTGTGTGTGTGTAAGTGTGGGGTGGGGGTGGTTTTTTGTTTGTGTGTGGTTTTGTTTGGTTTGTGTGTTTGTTAAAAGTATGTAAATAAATTTATTGCCCTAATTGTTACATCCATAAATTAATAAACAAATTATATTATACCATTTTTATTAACGGCATGGTCTGTCGAGCCCAAAAATCTTTTTACAGACGGAAATTTTAAAACTAAAAATTTTACCAGGACCAGGGGAAAATTATTTTTCTAAGAAAAATTTTTTTTGAATTTTTGATTATTTCAATTAAACTTTACAACTACAGTAAAAAAAGATTCCAAAATTTTTGTAAAAAAAAAAGCACCCAAATTTTCCAAAAACATTTCCTTACCCAAACGTTAACAAATATAGAGCACCACACGACTTTCGTATTGGGCAAACAAATTACATCGTTGCCAAAAAATACTGTATTTTTTGAAAAATTTTTAAACAAAAAAACTCTATTTTTTTTTTTTAAATTTGAAAATAAATTACATTTTAAATATTAAAAGTTTTTTTTAAAATAGGGAGGAAGGGGAATTTCCCCCAAAACTGAGGACCGTTTCCCCTCCCACCCCCTTGTTGGGAGAGGGGGTTTTTTAACATAACTTAACCGTTTTGTGTGTGTGGTTGTGTGTTTTTTTGTGTGTTTTTGTGTGTGTGTGGGGTGTGTTTTGTGGTGTGTGGGTGTTTTGTGTGTGGGTGTTTTTGTGTGTGTGTGTGTGTGTGTGTGTGTTTGTTGGTTTTGTGGTGTGTGTGGGGGTGTGTGTCGTGTCGTGATTTTTTGGGGTTTTGGTTTTTGTGGTGTGTGGTGTGTGTGGTTTGGGGTGTGTTTTGTGTGTGTTTTGTTTTTGTGTGTGTGTGTGTGTTGTTTTGTTGGTGGGGTGTGTGGTTTTGTGTGCTTTTTGGTGTGGTGTGTGTGTGTGGGGGTGTGTGGTGTTTGGGGGGGTGTGGGGGGTTTTGTGTGTTTTGTGGTTTTGTGTTTTGGGGTGTGTGTGGTGGTTGTGTTGTGTGTGTGTTGTGTGTGTGTGGGGGCGTGTTTTTGTGTGTGTGGTTTTGTGTGTGGGGGTGTGTGGGGGTTGGGGTGGTGTGGGGTGTGGTGTTGTTGTGTGTGTGTGGTGTGTGTGTGTTTTGTGTGTGTGGTGTGGTGTGTGTGTGTGTGGGGGTGTGTTGTTGTGTTTAGAAAAATTAATCCAAAGAACAAAATTTTTGTTTATGAATTTTTGAAGCGTCTTTGGTTGTGGAATGATGTTTTTT
>JACEEZ010007542.1:7500-10000 GCA_016584305.1 Chionoecetes opilio
CGACCAAGACTAGAGAGAGGGACCACCGATCGACTTGGGGGGGGGCGGGGGGGGAACACGATCAAGGAAGAGACGGAGTAGTGAGAGAGAGATCTGAGAGATCCGAGAGCGAGAGTTTATTTTGATGATTCGGAGAGAGAGTTTTTGTTTCGATGATGGAAGAAGTGGAGAGAGAGGGGAGAGAACGGAGAGAGAAGAGTAGAGTCCCGTAGAGAGAGTAGATTTTTCTTTAGACGAGAGAGAGAGACTGAGAGAAGAGAGCGAGAGAGAATGAGACCCAGAGAGAGGAGAGAGAGAGATGATTTTTGAGAGAAGAGAGATTGAGAGAGAGAGAGTATGTATTTACCTTACCGGCAAAGAAAATCGATGTTGACCAAATTTTTCTAATGCATACATTATAAACTTATGTTTAACTTTTTTCTGTCTTTCTCGGTCTGTCTGTCCTGTCTGTTGTCTCTGTCTGTCTGTCTTCTCTCTTCTCGCTCTGTCTCTTGTCTCCATCTTCTCTCTCCTTTTATATTTTTTTTATCTCTCCTCCACCTATGTAGTTGCTCAACAGTATATAATTTATTCACGCACATCTAAATATGAACAGATATGAGATCGTTACACACCACCACAAATACACACACAAACACACACACACACACACACACACACTACATCATCACACATCAATATATATTATTATATATCATCCCTGCAAGTAAACATATCCATTTTAAGCGATTAAAAGAATGAAGCATCTTGAATTGTAAAATACATGAATACTTTGATAGACTTTATGAATGACTAAAATGAATCGGATATTGTTATTATTAACTCTTCACATTTTTATTATTTATTCTTCACCAAATCGTTTTCAATTACTTATAAAACATCGACGTTTGCCAGTTTATTTTTTGTTTTTTCGTGTCTGATGTTTATGGCCTGGGTGTCAAACTTTTCTTATCTTTGTTTTAGCCCATGTTGTCTTCAGTCTAGGTTGTTTCTGTTATTTTGTATTTCCTTTAGGTTCCTTGTATCTCCTTTCCTCCTCCTCCATCCTCCTCCTCCTCCTCCTCTCCTCCTCTCCTCTTCAGAGTAATTTTTTTAAGTAATGATTATACGTATACACTTCTTTGGTTAGGCCGCATTTAGAATATCGCTGTTCAGCTTCTGGTCGCCTTGTTTCGTAAAAGATGAAGTCTAATTTAGAATCAGTTCAAAGAAGGGCGACCAAACTGATTCCATCTCTGCGAGATTCAACTTAGAAGATTAGGTTTTGCCCGGAAACATAGTTCCTCTTGTTTTCCCTTAAATAATATTTCCTTTAAATGATCATAGAATCCGTGGGGACTGATTATACTTTTAAGATCCTAAAGAATTATTTTTTTTCATCAAGCACGAGACCTATTCGAGCTTTCTCCTCACGTTAACACCAAGAAACACAACGGTTTAAAAAAACTGAATGGTCCAGCGGTTGCATCCACAGATCCTTTGAAAAAATCATTTCAATGTCAGAGTTGTCGATCGGTTGAAACAAATTACAGCTAATGGTGTCCTAATGGGCTCCTTCCGCTTGTCGAAACCTCCTAGTGGGAATTCCTACTATTGAGCTACTCGCTCTCCCTTTTCAGTTACCAAGCCCAGGAGGCGGGTCACTACAAACACCCGAGCGTCTGGGGCAGTGCCGTGCTCACCATTGAGGGCTTGGGCGTCGCCTCCTCAGAACCCACTATCACTTATCATGCCATGTTTCATTTTGGATAAGACTTCGATGCCTGAAATACCCAAGAAGTTCTGTTCGGCCTTGTCTATCTAGAACAAACGCGCCGCTGAGTCAAACGCGGCCTCTGAGTGTAAGGAGGGCGCACCGCCACCTCAGTGAGACTGTTTTGGGTCGCTGGGCGCCGCTGCCTTCACGCTCTGTTGCTTGTTGCCGCTCCCTCGCGCCGCCGCTTGTCTGGCCAGGCGACGCGCGCTGGGCCTTGCTCGGTGTGATGTGGCGATGTCTTGGGGAAGGCTCAGGGGGACTGGGCCCTGTCCTGGCCATCTGCTCCCAGGGGCCGCCCGCGCCTGTCGGTATGCATCTTGGTGCCCAGGCGGTAATTGCGATGCACTGGCAGTCACACCTTCCGAAGGTGACGAGCTGGGCGCTCTTCCATTTGACGCCCTGCGCCACTCACGGTCCACCTCTCCTCCTGGGTCCATGCCTGTCTAGCCCGGCCTCCGCTAGCCAGCACCAACAAAGCCCTAGCGCAGACCAGCCAAGCCCACCTACAGGAGTGGTCATGACCAAGGTTAAGCGCACCACATCCTCGTGGCAGGGGCTTTTGGTGGTGCGGAAGGCCGGGGCTCTGCCTCTCAGGCTCCTTAGGGAGGAGCAGGCTCAGGTGGTGCGAGGAGAATCTACGGCACCTTCATGAACCTCCTTCATACTTCCCTTCAAAGGCAGGCGAGCCCCTTCATTCTCTTCTTCACAGTCGTCACCACACGGTAGACGGCTGCCTGGGGCACG
>JACEEZ010007542.1:15000-17500 GCA_016584305.1 Chionoecetes opilio
GAGAGAGAGAGAGACGAGAGAGAGAGAGCAGAGAGAGTAGAGAGAGAGAGAGAGAGAGAGAGAGAGAGAGAGAGAGAGAGAGAGAGAGAGAAGAGGAGAGAGAAGAGAGAGAGAGGAGAGCTAGAGTAGAGAGAGAGAGAGATAAACAGACAGAAACAGAGAGAGATAAACAGACAGAAACAGAGAGAGAGAGAGAGAGAGAGAGAACGAGAAGACGAGAGAGAGAGAAACAGACAGAGACAGAGAGAGAGAAACAGACAGAGACAGAGAGAGAGAAACAGACATAGACAGACAGAGAGAGAGAAACAGACAGAGACAGAGACAGAGAGAGAGAAACAGACAGAGACAGAGAGAGAGAAACAGACAAAGACAGAGACAGAGAGAGAGAAACAGACAGAGACAGAGACAGAGAGAGAGAAACAGACAGAGACAGAGACAGAGAGAGAGAAACAGACAGAAGAGACGAGACAGAGAGAGAAACGACAGAGACAGAGAGAGAGAAACAGACAGAGACAGAGACAGAGAGAGAGAAACAGACAGAGACAGAGCAGAGAGAGAGAAACATACAGAGACAGAGACAGAGCGAGAGAAACAGACAAAGACAGAGACAGAGAGAGGAGAACGACAAAGACAGAGACAGAGAGAGAGAAACAGACAGAGACAGAGAGAGAGAAATAGACAGAGACAGAGACAGAGAGAGAGAAACAGACAGAGACAGAGACAGAGAGAGAGAAACAGACAGAGACAGAGACAGAGAGAGAGAAACAGACAAAGACAGAGACAGAGAGAGAGAAACAGACAAAGACAGAGACAGAGAGAGAGAAACAGACAGAGACAGAGAGAGAGAAACAGACAGAGACAGAGACAGAGAGAGAGAAACAGACAGAGACAGAGACAGAGAGAGAGAAACAGACAGAGACAGAGACAGAGAGAGAGAAACAGACAAAGACAGAGACAGAGAGAGAGAAACAGAAAGAGACAGAGAGAGAGAAACAGACCGAGACAGAGACAGAGAGAAGGAAACAGACAGAGACAGAGAGAGAGAAACAGACAGAGACAGAGAGAGAGAAACAGACAGAGACAGAGACAGAGAGAGAGAAACAGACAAAGACAGAGAGAGAGAAACAGACAGAGACAGAGACAGAGAAACAGACAGAGACAGAGACAGAGAGAGAGAAACAGACAGAGACAGAGACAGAGAGAGAGAAACAGACAGAGACAGAGACAGAGAGAGGGAAACAGACAGAGACAGAGAGAGAGAAACAGACAGAGACAGAGACACAGAGAGAAACAGAGGAGACAAGTATGAGGTATAGGAGGAAGGCGGAAAGAGAAGAGGAAAGAGGGAGAGGCCGGGCAAGAATGAAGAGGAAATGAAAGGAGAGTCAAGAGAGGGAATGAAGAGAAGTGGCGAGAGTGAGGCGAGATTTCAGGTGGCGGTGAGGTGGCGAGGTGCGGAGAGAAGCATAAACACGGATTTATGTCGTGAAATGCTCTGGAAGATGGTCCTGCCTCCATCATGTGTGTGTGAGAGAGAGAGAAGAGAGAGAGAGGAGAGAGGAGAGTAGAGAGAGAGAAGAGAGAGAGGAGGAGAGAAGAGAGAGAGAGAAGAGGAGAGAGAGCGAGAGAGAAGAGAATTATTGGTTTCTTTCTTTTTTTTTGCTTCCCTCTCTCACTCTCGCTCTCATTTATGCCTTTATTTACATATTTTCTGTCTAGTATCCTTCTCTCTCTCTCTCTCTTCTCCTCCCTCTCTCCTCTGTCTCTCTCTCTCATCTCTCTCCTCTCCTCTCCTCTCCCACTCTCTCTCTCTCTCTCTCTCTCTCCTCCTCTCTCTCTCATCCATCTCCTCTCTCTCTCTCTCTCTCTCCTCTCTCCTCTCTCTCTCCTCCTGCTCTACTCTCTCTCCTCACTCCTCTTCTCTCCCTGCTCCTCTCTCCCTCTCTCTCTCTCTCTCTCTCTCGCCTCTCTCTCTCTCTCTCCCCTCTCGCTCTCAGAGACTATATACGAGTTCTCTCTCTCTCTACTGTACACACCTGCCATTTAGCCGCAGCAGTCAGATATATAAATCATTAATAATAATGTGTTTTTTTCACGCCATGTGGTACAGTGGCGTATTACACTAATGTGGTGGTGGTGGTGGTGGTGGTGTTGAAGGTCGTGTGTGTGTGTGTGTGTGTGTGTGCGTGGTGTGTGTTGTGTGTGTGTGTGTACTTATCACAATTGCATGTACATATGTAATAATCTTGAGGTTGTCCTAATCGATGAACACTTTTTCTTTGCCATTTGATTAGTGTATAAAATAATTAGCAAGACACCACACACACTAACACCACACACACACACACACACACACACACACACACACAACACCACGCACACGCGCACCACGCACACACACACACACACACACGCACGCACCACACACACACACACACACACACCACACCACACACACACAAACACAACCACACACACGCACAGCACGCACGCACGCACG
>JACEEZ010007542.1:20000-22500 GCA_016584305.1 Chionoecetes opilio
CCTGTCTGTCTGTCTGTCTGTCGGTCTGTCTGTCTGTCTGTCTGTATGTATGTCTGTGTGTTTGTCTGTCTGCCTCTCTGTCTGTCTGCTTGTCTGTATGTCTGGCTGTCTGTCTGGCTTTTGGTTAGTCGGTTGTGTGTGTGTGTGTTTTCTCTCTCTCTCTCTCTCTCTCTCTCTCTCTCTCTCCTCTCTCTCTCTCTCTCTCTCCTCCTCTCTCTCTCCTCTCTCATCTTCTCTATTCTCCTATTCATCTAGTCCTCTCTGTCGACTCTTCTCTCTCTTAAACTCTCTCTCCTCATCTCTTCCTCTTCTCCTCCCTCTTTATCCTTTATCTCTCTCTCTATCTCTATCTTCCTCTCTCTCTCTGTCTCTTTCCTACCTATCTTCCTCTAGTATTTTCCTCTATTTCCTCTATGTCACTATTATAATCACCTTTGGCCATCCCTCTCTTCCTTCTTCTAATAAAAACAATCTCATCTCCTCATCCTCCTTGCCTTTCTCCCTCCCTTTTATTCCTTTATTCCTCCTTCTTCCTAATACCTAATACCTTCCTAATACTTCCTCCTTCTCCTTGTCTTCCTAGTCCTCTTTACCTAACACTATCTTCTTTCTTCTGTAGTGAAAACAATCCCATCTTTCATTCTTCCTCTTACTCGCTCCTTTCTTTAACTCCTTTTAACCACTACAAGTCCTTTTTTGCCTATCTATCCTTGCCTTCTTGCCTGCCTCTTCTTTCTTCTACAATAATAACAACAAAACCATCTCGTTTTTCTTCTTCCTCACCTATTTCCTACATTTTTTCCCCTTATTCCTCCTAAACCTCCATGCCTAACCCTCTCTTCCTTCTTCTACAATAATAACAATATCATCTCTCCTCCTCTTCCTCCTTCTAGCCCTTTTTTCACTACTTTAACCACTAACTCTCCCTGTCTATCTCTTCCTTCTACAATAATAACGGTCCTCCTCTTCCTCCTACTTTATTCCTCCTCATTCCTCCTAGACCTCTTTGCGTAACCACGTCTTCCTTCTTCTATAGTAATAACAACCCCATCTCTTCTCTTCCTTATTCCTCTCTATTTTACTCCTTAAGTTCTCTTAGTCGTTTTTGCTTAACCATCTCCTCTCCACCTTCTCCTACACCTTTTTGCCTAACACTCTCCTCCTCATTCTACAATAATAACAATCCCTTATCCCCTTCCTCCTGCACCTTTTTCCCGCCTTTTTTTCACCTCCTTTATCCACTACCTTCTTCTACATCTCCTCCTCTCTTCTACATATAAAAACAATCCCATCTCTCTCCCCCTCTTCCTCCTTCTCGCCCTTTTTTCACCTCCTTTATCCACTACCTTCGTCTACATCTCCTCCTTCGTCTACAATAATAACAGTTCACCTTCCTGCTTCTCGTTTTTTTCTCCTTCTTATTCTTCCTACACCTCTTTGCCTAACCCTCCCTTCCTTCTTTTACAATAAAAATAATCTCATCTCTCTCCTCTTCCTCCTCCTTTACCTGACTCCTTCTTTTTCCTTTTCCCCTTGTTCTTCCTATCCATCTCTTCTTTCCTAATTAAACCTCTTTTTTCTCGCTCTTCTTCATAATATTAACAAACCTTTTCCTTTCCTCCATCTAGCTCTTCTTCTACAGTAATAACAATGCCATCCTTCTTCCTCCTCCTTAACCCTCTTCCCGCCCTTCCCTGCGTGCTCACCCCGCGTCTAAAAAGTCAACCATTGCGGCTCTTTCCGGTAAAAGGTGGCGTGCGTCTAGAGCGTTTCGCGCGCCCATAAAGATCGCTCTCCATGCACACTAGATTAATTTCGGCTTTGCAACTTTTCCAGACGCTATACCTTGCCCGTCTCTCTCTCCTCTCTCTCTCTCTCTTCTCTCCTCTTCTCTCTCTCTCCCCTCTCTCTCCCCTCTCTCTCTCTCTCTCTCTCTCTCTCTCCTCTCTCTCTTCTCTCTCTCTCTCTCTCTTCCTCTTCCCTCTTTTTCTCTCTCTCTCTAGTTGTTCTCTCTTCCTTCTGTCTATCCCTTCTTCTGTCTGTTTGTTTTTCTTCTTCTGTCTCTTTTCTGTTTGTCTCTCTCTCTCTCTCTCTCTCTCTCTCTCTCTCTCTCTCTCTCCCTCTCTCTCTCTCTCCTCCTTCTCTCTCTCTCTCTCGTCTCTCCTTTCTCTCTTTGTTATCTTCTCTCTCTCTGTCTGTCTTGTCTCTTTTCTCTCTCTCTCTCTCTCTTCTGTCTCCCTCTCTTCTCTTCTTTCTTCTCTCTCTGTCTTTCGTCTTTCTCTCTCTCCTCTTCTCTCCGTTTCTTCTTCTTCTCTCTTTCGTCTCTTTCTTCTTCTCTCTCTCTGTCTGTCTTTTCTCTCTCTCTCCTTCTTCTTCTCTCTCTTTTCCTCTCTGTCCCCGTTCGTATTCTTTTTCCTTATTCTCCTGTTCTCGTATTTCTCTTATTCTCCTCTTTCGTATTCTCTTCTTCTCTCTTTTCTTTTCTTTCTCTTTTCTTTTC
>JACEEZ010007542.1:25000-31686 GCA_016584305.1 Chionoecetes opilio
ACTACTACTAGTACTATTACCACCTATTTCTACTACTACTACTATTACCACCTATTTCTACTACTACTACTACTATTACCACCTATTTCTACTACTACTACTATTACCACCTATTTCTACTACTACTACTATTACCACCTATTCTACTACTACTACTACTACTACTACTACTACTACTACTACTACCACCTATTTCTACTACTACTACTATTACCACCTATTTCTACTACTACTACTATTACCACCTATTTCTACTACTACTACTATTACCACCTATTTCTACTACTACTACTATTACCACCTATTTCTACTACTACTACTATTACCACCTATTTCTACTACTACTACTATTCCACCTATTTTACTACTACTACTATTCCACCTATTTCTAAATACTACTAACTATTGCCACCTATTTTACTACTACTACTATACCACCTATTCTATACTACCTACTACTACCACCTACTACTACTACTACTACTACTACTATTGCCACCTATTTCTACTACTACTACTATACCACCTATTTCTACTACTACTACTAACCACCTATTTCTAACTACTATACTACATACTAACTATTGCCAACCTATTTCTACTACTACTACTATTACCACCTATTTCTATACTACTACTATTACCACCTATTTTCTACTACTTACTACTATCTACCACCTATTTCTACTACTACTACTATTGCCACCTATTTCTACTACTACTACTATTGCCACCTATTTATTACTACTACTATTCCACCTTTTCTACTACTACTACTTTACCTATACTACTACTACTACCTACTATTACCACTATTTCTACTACTACTATATTTCCACCTATTTCTACTACTACTACTATTCCACCTATTTCTACTACTACTACTCATTCCACCTATTTCTACTACTACTACTTTAACACCTATTTCTACTACTACTACTATTCACTCTATTTCTACTACTACTACTATTACCACCTATCTCTCCTACTACTACTACTATTACCACCTATTTCTTACTACTACTACTATTACCACCTATTCTACTAACTACTACTACACCTATTTCTACTACTACTACTATTCACCCTATACTACTACATACTATATTACCACCTATTCTCTACTACTACTACTCATTACCACCTATTTCTACTACTACTACTATTACCACCTATTTCTACTACTACTACTACTTACCACCTATTCTACTACTACTACTACTACTCTACACCTATTTCTACTACTACTACTACTACTATATTAACCACCTATTTCTACTACACTACTACTACTATTACCACCTATTTCTACTACTACTACTACTATTACCACCTATTTCTACTACTACTACTAACTTACTACTACTACTTTCTATTACCACCTATTTCTACTACTACTACTACTACTACTACCACCTATTTCTACTACTACTACTACTACTACTATTACCACCTATTTCTACTACTACTAACTATTACCACCTATTTCTACTACTACTACTATTACCACCTATTTCTACTACTACTACTATTACCACCTATTTCTACTACTACTACTACTACTACTACTACTACTACTACTACTACTACTACTACTACTACTACTACTACTATTACCACCTATTTCTACTACTACTACTATTACCACCTATTTCTACTACTACTACTATTACCACCTATTTCTACTACTACTACTATTACCACCTATTTCTACTACTACTACTATTACCACCTATTTCTACTACTACTACTATACCACCTATTTCTACTACTACTACTATTTACCACCTATTTCTACTTTCTACTCTATTACCACCTATTTCTACTACTACTACTATTACCACCTATTCTACTACTACTCTACTACACACTCTACTCTACTACTACTACTACTAGTTACCACCTATTTCTACTACTACTACTAGTACCACCTATTTCTACTACTACTACTACTACTACTACCATTACCACAGGTCCACAACCACCTCCACTACCACCACTACTACCACCACTACCAAAATTGCAGTTGAGAATTGTATCATGTCCAAACTTCATTGAATTTTACATGTAGTATATAAAAAGAGAAGAAAAAAATCAGAATAGGAAAGATAGTTTATTTTTCACATATCCAACCTATTATTACTTTATTTCCTCTTCCCTTCCTTTTCCTCCCTGCCATTCCTTACTTTCCTCCTACATCTTTTCTATTATTTCCTCCAGCTGTCCAAACTTTTTCTTTCCTGCTTTTATAATCTATACCTGACCAACCCTTTCCATTTATCACCTGTAACTATTCCCTTCTCTCCCCCTTCTTTCCTCCTCTCCTCCTTCCTTCCTCCTCCTTCTTTCCTCCTTCCTCTTTTCCTTCCTCTCCTCTTTCCTTCCTCTATCATTCCTCCTTCTATCCCTTCTCTCCCTTCACTCCCTCTCTGCCTCCTTCCTTCCCTCCTTCCCTCATTCCTCCTTCCCCTTCCTCTCCCTTCCTACCCTCCTTCCTTCCCTCCTTCCTCCCTCCCTCCTTGTCCCTACCTTCACTCCCTTCCCCCTTCCCTCCCTTCCTTCACTCCCCCTTTCCTTCCTTCCTTCCCCTCCTCCCCCCTTCTTTCCCTTTCTCCCTCCTTCCCTCTTTTCTTCCTTCCCTTCTTCCCCCCTTCCTACCCTCCTTCACTCTCCCTTCCCTCTGTCCCCTTCCTTCCCTCTCCTTCTTCCCTTCCTTCCCCCTCCTCCCCCTTCCCACCCCCTTCCTACCCACCTTCCTTCCTTCCTTCCGTCCCTCTCAATTAACGCAGCATACACAGGGAAAAAACCTCATCATTGAAGCCCACCAGAATATAAATTACCCGATTACCTAGAAATATTAGAGAGCGCTTCCTAACGTGGTTTACGGGGCATGTGGGAGGAGGAGGAGGAGGAGGAGGAGGATGGTGGGTCACGCCTTAATATGACTTAACTCCTGCGAAAAATGAATGCTCTCTCTCTCTCTCCTCTTTCTCTCTCTCTCTCTTCTCTCCCCCTGACCTCTCTCTCTCCCTCCTTCCTTCCTTCCCTCTCTCCGTACATCACAATGAATAACTGGCCTTTAATACGAGCTTTGCCTGCGCCTGCCCCGTAAAACACACACACACACACACACACACACACACACACACACACACACACACACACACACACACACACACACACACACACACACACACACACACACACACACACACACACACACACACACACACACACACACACACACACACACACACACGAGGTTATACAATTTGTGGTTATTTTTGTCTCCTCTCTCTCCTACACACACACACACACACACACACACACACACACACACACACACACACACACACGATGATTTGATTGCTTTCCCAGTTTTTGTTAAGTTAATGAAATGGGATTAGTTTTTTTCATTTTTTTATCTTATCTCATTACTTCGCTTCCTTTATATTCTTATCTCCATCAATACTCGTCCTACTATTCATTTATCTCTTCCTATATATTTTTTATATTTATTAATTTAATTTACTCTTTGACCTTGTTCTCATTACTGTTTGAGGATTTTGTATTTCGTCTTCTTCTTCTTCTGCTTTTTCTTTTTCTTCTTGTTATTGTTGTTGTTGTTGTTGTTGTTCTTCTTCTTCTTCTTTATCTCTTTGTCCTCTTTTTACCATTCGTTGTGTACGTCTTAGTAAGTTATTTTAGTTTAGTTATATAGTGTATTTTTAGTTTTTCCCGCATTTCACATGACAGCGAGAATGTCTGGAGAAATGTAAACAAAGTTGCATCCTGTTGAAAGGCAAGAAGTTACTGAGTAATTCTTTGAGATTTGAGCATCCTCCTTCGCCTCCCTGTCTTTCTCTCCCCTGCCCTCTTCGGTGGAGGTGCATCACCCTGTGTCCCTCGACGAGGCGGCCGAGGCTGCCGTCAAGTCCTGCGAAGACGAGCCCTTCGACGAGGCGGCCGAGACTGCCGTCAAGTCCTGCGAAGACGAGCCCCTCGACGAGGAGGCCGAGGCTGCCGTCAAGTCCTGCGAAGACGAGCCCCTCGACGAGGCGGCCGAGGCTGCCGTCAAGTCCTGCGAAGACGAGCCCCTCGACGAGGAGGCCGAGGCTGCCGTCAAGTCCTGCGAAGACGAGCCCCTCGACGAGGCGGCCGAGGCTGCCGTCAAGTCCTGCGAAGACGAGCCCCTCGACGAGGAGGCCGAGGCTGCCGTCAAGTCCTGCGAAGACGAGCCCCTCGACAAGGAGGCCGAGACTGCCGTCAAGTCCTGCGAAGACGAGCCCCTCGACGAGGCGGCCGAGGCTGCCGTCAAGTCCTGCGAAGACGAGCCCCTCGACGAGGAGGCCGAGGCTGCCGTCAAGTCCTGCGAAGACGAGCCCCTCGACGAGGAGGCCGAGGCTGCCGAGCCCCTCGATGAGGAGACCGAGGTTCCTATTCCTTCCTCTATCTACCCGTCAGGGTGGCTCGGTTGGTAGAGCTGTGGGCTCGCGTGCAGCGTCCCTGCATTCGGTCAGCGGTTTGAGCCCACCAGGTTCGTCCTGGCGTGGTGGCGCTTTGTATAGTCAATAACCTTGTCGTTGGTACTTGCAAAGTGTCTAGATAGGATCAAAGTATCTTATATCTTATCCTTCCTCTATCTGCTCCTCCTATGCATTCCTCCTCCTCCTCCTCCTCCTGTGCATTCCTCTGTAGTCCTTCCTCTGTTTGTATCCTCCTGTGCATTCCTCTGTAGTCCTTCCTCTGTTTGTATCCTCCTGTGCATTCCTCTGTAGTCCTTCCTCTGTTTGTATCCTCCTGTGCATTCCTCTGTAGTCCTTCCTCTGTTTGTATCCTCCTGTGCATTCCTCTGTAGTCCTTCCACTGTTTGTATCCTCCTGTGCATTCCTCTGTAGTCCTGGCGGTGCAATCCCCTCAGGTTATTGCCGTGTGGTCGTGCCCTTGAAGTCACCCGGTAATTTGGCATCGCTTTCGCTAAATGCAGGAAGGAAGAAAAGCCTTTGAGTCTCGCTAGTTTGAGTCAATGGGAGGGAGACGGGAGGAAGAAAGGGTGGATGATGATAATGATGATGATTATGACAGTGTTGGTGGTGATTGTGGTAGTGATGACAGTAATGGGTCTGGAGATAATTTCTGTGGTGTTTCCTCGGGATGGGTTGTTTGATGCCATTATCGGTCATCGGTTTTATATATATTTTGTTTCTATGGAGATTTTATGTTGTGGACTTCATGAGTTAAAATTTAAGGTGATGTGATATTTGTTTACGATAATTTCTTCCTCCTTTTTCACTACTTTTTTGTATATTGTCATATGATATGCTGTTGTTTTTTTCTTTATATATATTTTTTTTTGGGGGGGACATTATGTTATTGTGGACTTCATGGAGTAAAAATTTGAGGTGATGTGATTTTTGTTTCCGATAATTTTTTCCATCCCCTTTTGAATTGGCTGAAATAGGGACTGGAAATAGGAAATCATTGTAACTGAAAAACTGACTCCATATTCGTGTTCAGCATGCCCGAAAACTGCTAGGAACAAATTTTTAAGCAAATCTATTTAAAAAAAATATCGCAAATTTTGCAATATTTAAAAAAAAAAAGATTTGGTAAGGTTTTTTTTTATTTTTTTTATTTTTTTTAAATAGAATAAAAAAAAATTAAAAAAAATTGGTAAGGTTATGCTTAACTTTTCATTCTTATTTCATGCTTTCATATTGACATTCACCTGTATAAAACTCACTACACTGTTTCATGTGACGTTAACTTATTCATTTCATTATTCACGAAACAGGACAGACACCATTCACATATTTTTTCATCTCACTTGAGCTAAATCTAAAGCAGGCAAAAGCTTTTAACAATTTTTTATTTTTTATTTATTTTCTGCGAGTTTGCATTTATTTTCAAGGTTTCATCAATTATTTATTATACATAACTTCTCTCTCTTATTTTAGCTCCCCCTTTTGTAGTTTATTTCATGCGGCATTCCCTTCGTTATGGTTCACGCAACGAAGACTTCCCGTTAATGTGTATTTTCGTACCACTTTTGGCAGTGTGTTTTCCTCGCTAACTTATTTCTTTATATATATATTTCTCTCCTTAGATTTTTCTGTATCCACTGGGCTTAGAGCGGATACGCGTGTTTACTTAGCGGGCTTAAATATGAAAGGGACGGAGAGGGAGGGAGGAGAGAAAATAGGAAAAATAAATACATAATGTTTGTTGTTTTAATTAAGGAAAGCATTAAGAAGGAAATATACGAGTTACATTAATGAATTCAATAAGATTATGAGGATTTTATATAGAGGATAAACACACGCAGGTAAAGGAATATATTTATTATAGAAGAAATCTGTGGCCGTTGTTTTTAATTAAGGAGAAAGGAAGAATGGAAAATAATAAATGTACTAAATATAAAATGATATGATGAAAATGAAAATGATAGAAAGTGAAATAAGTTTAAAGGAGAAATGAAGAGTAAAAAATAGCAGACGGTGAAATTAAATTAACTGAAAAAAATGGAAATAATAAAACTAATGAAATGAAGGATTGTTAAATGATATTGAAAAAACTACTAATTATTGAAGTATTATGTATTATTAATTTTAAGGAGTAAGGAAGGGAAAATTCATGCTCGACTATTATTCAAAGAAAAAAGAGAGGAAAAGAATGGACGAAGGATT